>CM039120.1:37403806-37685771 GCA_022036555.1 Microstegium vimineum | reverse complement strand
AGAAGAAATCTATTTTGTTCGAGTATTTTTCATATTGGCCTGAGTTAGACGTACGCCATGCGATCGATGGTATGCACGTTCAGAAGAACGTGTTTGAAAGCCTGATTGGAACCTTGCTAGACATAAAGGGAAATACAAAGGAAGGACTAAAGTCACACCTGGACATGGTACAGTTAGACATAAAAAATAACTCCACCCTTTTCTTCAAGAAAATGGGAAGTACCATCTCCCGACAGCAATCTACAACCTCAGCAATGATGAGAAACATTCGATGTGTGTGTGGTTGAGGAAACTGAAGGTCCCATCTAGATTCTGCTTTAACGTACGCAGTATTGTGTCAATGAAAGACCTTGCACTCACCAACTACAACTCACATGATTGTCATGCCATGTTGACTACTTTCCTCCCTATTGCCATTAGGGCTATAAATCCAGTGTGGATAAAGGTTGCAGTCACACGGTTGTGCTACTTCTTCATCAGGATCTCACATAAAGTGATCGACCGTGATGAGTTGACATCTCTTAAGGAATTTGCAGCGGAGACAGTGTCATAGTTCGGGATGTGTTTTCCTCCAACATTCTTTGATATTATGGTTCACCTTGTGGTGCACTTGGTTCCACAGATAGAGGCACTGGGTCTCATGTATTTGCATGAGATGTGGACGTATGAGCGTTTCATGTCAACACTTAATGGCTATGTATCAACTCGTGCTCATCCTAAGGCATCCATGGTAGAGGGGTACTTAACCGAAGAGGCAATTGAGTCTGGTGGTCCATTCTGCAACAACATCCTAAAAGACCAGGATGCAATAGGTTTTCCTCTGTCAAGACATGATGGTAGGCTGAATGGAAGAGGGATGATGGGAAAGAAATCATTAGTCTTGCAAGATTACAATTCAGTCCTCGAGGCACATCACAACATCCTACATCAACTCTCGATAATGGAGCCTTTCATCAAGAAACATATTGATAAGCTTCGCAAACATAATAATGGGCACATAGATGAGTGGTTAATGAAGGAACACAAGAATAAGTTCACCTCATGGCTAAGGGAACTTGACATTCCAGAGGGGGAAACATTTGAGGAACGCACCATCAAGGTGTTGGCTTCTGGACCATCACGCCAGGTGACAACATGGCAAAGCTATGACATTAGTGGCTTCACATTCTGTACCAAGTCCAAGGACCAAAAGAGCATTACACAAAACAGTGGAGTTCGATGTGATGCCTTAGACTCTGTAACTGGGGATGAAACTATATACTTTGGCTTAGCTGATGACATATGAGAGCTAGACTATGGTACATTTCAGGTCCCGATGTTTCGATGCCAATGGGTTCAAGACAAACATGTCACAGTGGACAACTATGGGGTCAAAGTTCTTGATCTAAGTAAGGTCAGCTACAAAGATGATATGTGGATACACTAATAGAAATATGATCTTCAGTGACGATTTTCTAGTGAAGCTGGTAACTTTGGTCACAAAATGATATCTTTCTATGATGAAAATTTTGGTTTCGTCACAAGGTACTCGGGATGAAGTTTTGGCTTGAATTTTAATGACGAAAGCGGTAGGAACGTCATGTATTACCAAATCAGAATCGCCATAGATCATGTTGCCGGTGCGCTTCATTGTAATGATGAAAATATTCGTCATAGATTATGTTTTGATATGGTCATAGATACTTTGCCACATTTGGTCCACGTAGTGATGAAACGAATTGGTCACAGATCAGTTTTTTAACGTGCACCACTTGACGGTGTTCGGTTAACAGTAGCTTGGAGCTTTTATTTTTGCAAAAAAATGCGCTTGTTGAGCTTTGATCTCATGACCTGGCGTTAGGCGGGTAACAACATTAGTTACCACTGGTGAAGGACCGAGAACAGCAACCAGAGGGGGGCTTGAATGGGAGCCTCAAATTTCTCTCAAAATATTTGGGCCACTCTTTCCAAAAACCAAACCCAGTTGCTGGGTGCTCACCGACAGTGGAGGAAAACTCACTGGAAACCCCCAAGAATAGTTCTCAACCCCTATGAGAAAGAGGCAAGAATTCCAAGCAAAACAACCAGAAAAACAGGCGACGGACGCTAGACAGCAGGGCGACGGACGCTGGAAGACAGCGCGACGGACGCTACAGAGCAGGGCGTCGGACGCTGGCGACGGACTCTTAGGCGAGCGTCCGTCGGCCTTCGCTCGACTCGCGTGTCCCCTGAGCCTTCGCTCGACTCAACCGGTCGGACTCCGAGTCCCCTGAGCCTCCGCTCGACTCGCGTGTCCACCGTCTTGACTTGGTCAACTCGGTCTACCTCCATGTCTTCTCGCACTCTCCGGTGCCAAGTACTAGCCACCACAGCTAGTCCGCCGGCGCCCATGGTCCCACAGTACGAGCCCCGCTTCCACCCTTCACCGCTCTCAGTCCATCGGCACGGCAAGCCTCTACTCGACCTTCTCCACGCCATTGACCACTGTCACTAGGCATAGCACCTGCACACCACAATCCGATAGACAAGCACACATTTCTGCTTTCGCAGAGGTTAGGGTAAGCCACTCAAATTGAAACACTCACGTGTTGGACGATCACTCATCATCAAAGCTAAACATACATGGGTACTTATCCACCATGTGTTCGCAATCTCCCCTTGATGAGTGCATTGTCAACACAAGTGCATTTCAGATTTGAGCCACAAGGTAAAGCTCTCCAAATGACCAAAAAGCTACCAAAGCCAAAACAGGGTCACTTGAGAGAAGCAAACACGATACCAATTAAAAGAGAGAGGCAAAAAATGATACCAATTAAAAGCATCCTTCAAAACACCTCATGACAAAGCCACTTACTGATGCCAAACAAAAGCATATGGGCAACGGCTCAACACAACCAAGCGAAATAAAGCTAGCCCTCAAAAAGAGGCAGAAACGGGCTAAACACTCCTAGCAAGTCCAAGATACCAATCACCGCTCTCAAAGCCCAGACTTCCAATTTAAACACTAGAGGAGCTCATAATATACCAATTTAAACCACTTACGTCCCCTAATGCTCAAGAAGCAATCAAAACCTGTCGAAGTCAACAAAACAAGCTAGATCCTCCAGAAGAGGCAAAGGCTCAACACATCTAGCAAAAGCTCCCCCTGGGAACTAGCATTCTCAAGATACCAAGAAGGGTGAAAAGAGCCAAGTCAAAAAGATACCAATTAAGCTCAAAAAGCACATTTGCTCCCCCTTGGAAGTAGATGGCTGAAAAAGGAATGAAATGCACATGAAATGCACATCTCTCCCCCTTGTTGACATATGAAGCTCATCAAACAGCAACAACTCAAGATCCGGCTACAAATGCCATGAAGTGCAAAAAGAGTGCAAAAGCTTCATACTTAGAGCTAAGACAATGAATAGATGCTCTAAGTGATGTGATCCTGTGAGAATAGGAAAAACTCTACGTTCCCAACAAAGACTCAAGTTGAGCTTAAGATCACTTTACAAGCTATTTTAGAGAGCATTACATGTGTGAGCAAGGAAAGAGTATCACCTCCTAGAGACAACTAAACATGGCAAACAAGATAGGATCTATCTCAAAGCAATCTCATGTATAGCAAGAAAAACTATCCCTTAGCAAAGTTCATACAAAAAGCCAATGACCCAACTGAAAGAATTTTCCAAATTTCAGAGTTTAGCAGCAAATTTTCAGTTTTAGGCACATTTAGGTTGTATGCGAGAGGTTGTAAGCAAAGGGATGCCACTGCTTACCAACCGGGCGAAGTCGAAGGACTTGACACACCGGTTTTGGTCATACACGACACCGCTCAAGTATTGACCCATATGGGAAGCAGTCTCGAACACACGGTGAAGTGCTCACAATGCAGACCCAACTCGACCTTTCCAATTCACAAAACAGAGAGCAATTTCATTTTAGATATTAATCATGGTGCTCAAAGGTAGTGAATGAAACAATGAAGAGCCATAGTTACAAGCTATATACAAGGCAGCCAAGAAGGATCTTCAAAAGCCTACACATGCTAGTGCCATTTCAGAGGTGACATGGGGAATTTAAATTCAGTTTTAAAGCTTTTCTAACTTAGCTCTATTGCATATCATAAAGATAAAAAAGGGTCTAATTTAGACAACACCATAGACACATAAAACACCTCAAACAGAGCATAGATTCATTATATCAGCTATAGATATGAAGCTTAAAATGAACTATGTCACAAATGCAAATGAGATGCAAAATGTAATGACACCAACTCACACTAACAAGACACCAAATTAGAAGAAGGACAAAGAAAAGACAAAAAGAACCAAAAAGAACTATGATACACAAATCTTTCCTTCTCTAAAAAGGAAAGCAAACACCCAACTCGCCTCAAAGGCGAGAAAATGCAGCTTGATCCAATGGCTTAGTGAGAATATCCGCAAGCTGGTTTTGGGTCTCGACATGCCGGAGGTCAATGTCGCCCTTCTCGTAGTGATCACGCAAAAAGTGAAAGCGGACCTCAATGTGCTTGGTCTTCGAATGAGCACGAGATTTTTAGCCACACTAATTGCACCCGTGCTATCACAAAGCAGAGGCACCTTAGTAAGCTCAAGACCAAAATCTCTCAAAGTGGCAATCATCCAAAGCAATTGAGAGCAAGAACTAGCCGCAACAACATACTCAGCTTCGCACGTCGACTGTGCCACGCTAGATTGCTTGCGAGAAGACCAAGAAACCAAAGAAGACCCGAGAAACTGGTAAGTCCCAGAAGTGGACTTCCGATCAAGTCGGCAACCGGCAAAGTCGGCGTCAGAATAACCGAATAACCGCAAAGCACAAGAGAGGAAGAGGTGGAGAACCAAAGACCAAATTCGGTAGTGAAGCGCAAGTACCTCATGATGCGTTTCACCGCCCGCTTGTGCGAAGTCCGTGGTGATGCCTGAAAGCGTGCACACAAGCAGAAGGCAAACTAAATGTCCGACCGGGTCGCGGTCAGGTACAGAAGCGACCCGATCATGCTGCGGTACTTCGTATGGTCCACCGCCTCTCCTTCCTCGTCCGCATCGAAGTCAATCGTAGTCGACATGGGCGTTGAAAGAGGCTTTGCCTCACCCATGTCAAACTTCTTCAAGATATCCTTTGTGTACTTTCCTTGGTCCATGAACGTCCCTTCCCGGGTTTGCTTGATTTGCATCCTGAGAAAGAAAGTCAACTCTCCCATCATGCTCATCTCAAATTCCCAGCTCATAAGATCTGCAAACTTGGCAACAAGAGCATGAGAAGAACCACCAAAGATGATATCATCCACGTATATTTGGACAAGGAGAGTGCCTTTGCCTTGCTTGAGGAGAAACAACGTCTTATCTACCGATCCATTTTAAAGCCCTTAGCAAGCAAAAAGGTTTTTAGCCTATCATACCATGCTCTAGGTGCTTGTTTCAAACTATACAAAGCTTTGTGAAGTTTAAAAACATGGTTTGGAAACTTGGGTTTTCGAAACCGGGAGGTTGTTTAACATAAACTTCCTCCTCTATGTAGCCGTTTAAGAAAGCACTTTTAACGTCCATTTGAAATAGTTTAAAACCCTTAGAAGCCGCAAAAGCTAGAAGGATTCTAATGGCTTCTAAACGAGCTATAGGAGCAAAGGTTTCCTCATAGTCTATTCCCTCCTTTTTACAAAAGCCTTGAGCTACCAACCTAGCCTTGTTGCGCACTACCACCCCATCCTCACTTTGTTTATTTTTGAAAACCCATTTGGTACCTATGGGGTGGCAACTAGGTGGTGGAGGAATTAAGACCCAAACGCGGTTTCGCTCAAAGTTTTCTAACTCCTCATGCATGGCATTAACCCAATCCAGATCCATCAAAGCATGTCCAACATCTCGGGGCTCAAAAGAAGCGACAAAAGCCGAATGAGCAAAGTGAGATATATAAGACCTGGACCGTGTGACTCGACGGTCAATGTCACCGATGATGTTCTCCGACGGTTGCTGCCGCTAGATGTGGCGGGGAGCCTGCCTGGATGAAGTGGCCTCCCCCTTGACAGCAGCTGGAGCTCCCTCAGGTGCAACGGGCACGGACTGAGGAAGCTGCTCGAACGGCCCCCATGTAGAGGAAGTAGTCGGATCAGGACCGTGAGCCGAAGTGGACATCGCAGGGTCGACGGGGGTAGCCAGTGGAGTTGGCTCGGGATCACCCCAATCGGCATCATCCTACTCCTCCTCCACAAAGATGCTAGTGTTCACCTCATCATCACCTGCAAACTCAAAAGCAGTGGAAACACAGGGCATAGTTTCATCGAAGGTAATCTCACAAGTCTCCATCACTCGGTTAGTTTCAAGGTTAAGTGCACGATAAGCACGAGAGTATGTAGAATAACCAAGAAAGATACCGTCAGAAGACCGTGATTCAAATTTATCCAACTTACCGCCCTTTTTGAGGATGAAGCACCTGCACCCAAACACCCGTAGGTGACTTACCTTGGGTGGTCTCCCAAATCGCAACTCATAAGAAGTCTTCTTCTTGAAAGCTCGGAGGAAAATGCGATTGGAAACATAGCAGGCAGAACTGAGTGCTTCGGCCCAATACCTCCTAGGAGTGAGCATCGTCCTGGCCATCTCAACGAGGGTCCAATTCTTGCACTCAACAACACCGTTCTGCTGGGGAGTGTGAAGTGAGGAAAACTAGTGATCAAGACCCAAAGAAGAGCAAAGAGTTGCAAAGTGAGAATTCTTGAATTCTGTGCCATTGTAACTGTGGATAGCTCTCATGGCATTCTTAGGTAGCTCATTTTGCAATCCCAAAATCAGATCTCAAACAAGTGGAAAAGCCTCATCCTTACTCTCCAAAAAGAACACCCAAGAGTACCTCGAGTAGTCATCAACGAATACAACCACATACCACTTCCCTCCCTCTTACCTAACCCGACCTGGACCAACTGTGTCCATGTGTAAGAGCTCGCCGGGTCTAGTGGTCATGATCTCCGTCACAGGAGGATGGGAAGCGGAAACCATCTTGCCATGCCTGCAAGGATGACAAACCAAATCCTTCTCGAACTTTAGCTTTGGCAATCCTTGGATAAGGTCCATTGAGCTAAGCCTTGCAAGTAAGTCAAAACTCAAATGTCCCAATCTCCTATGCCACTTCCAAAGCTCGGAGGAAGAACCGGCAAGAAGACAACGAGAAGGTCCGGAAGAGATAGAAAAATCCGCATGAAAAACCTTCCCGAAGGGTAAAATCCGGCAAACAAGCTCACCACGAGAGTCCAAAATGCGAGACAAGTTTGGCTTAAAGCTCACTTCAAAACCATCTTCAAGGAGTTGCGAAACCGAGAGAAGATTAAAATGCAAATTCGCAACCAAAGCAACATCCTTGAGGACAAAATACGAATTGACTCGGATGGACCCCCGGGAGACAACCTTACCTTTACTCTTGTCCCCGAATGTAATGTACTCGGTGTGGCGTACGGGGTCGAGGCTGGAGGACCACTTGGCACTTCTGGTCATATGGCGTGAGCATCCGGAATCCACAAGTCAAGTCTCCTCCAGTCCTCCTTCCTACATCAATAAAAAGACAGGGTGAGCAAACAGACCAACACTGGGGTTAGTAAACTATGAAGGATACCAGTGTTGTCACTTTCCCAAAGAATGGGTTAGGAGAAAAACCAAACATCTTCTGCCCCACGAGGGATAGTGATCACCACGATAGGGAAAATGTGGTCCGCTAATAAAGGGTGGAGTAAAACCACCTCCACGAGGCCCGTAGTCATATGGGTCACGACCGGTACCCCACCGGACATGACCACTGCGTGGTCTCGCCTCCTGAGGCCTAGCACCTTGAGGCATTGTCCCTCTAGGCCTAGTAGTGCGCCTCCGAACTTCTGGTTCACGCACCCCAACTCGTGGGTGGTACATGTCTCGGTTGTTCAACTCAACCTGCCTCCGATCATCTCTCTTCCTCCTATAGCAAAACTCAACCAAATGCCAATCCCGCTCACAATACTCACAATGGTACCTCACCACTCTCTTGGTAGGCACTCTCTTGTTGGGTTGGGTGGCTCTAGCTTTCTTAGGAGATCACTAGAGATATCTGGCAGGGTGTCAAGTGGGTTGCGAAGGTGGTTTGGTTTTGCAATCCACACTTGCTTCTGTGGAGTGTTTTTGGGTGGCTCTTCAAACACACCATCTCTCATAGGAAACTTAGAGGGGTTGGTAGGCTTAGGTGGACTGATCTTGGTAAGCTTGAGAGTTGTGGTGGGTTTCTCATTCTTTCTCAAACCACTGCACTCACCGATCTTATCGAACATGCTATCGTCCTTCCCACCTATAGCAAAGCCTACTCCCGTGCTGCTAGCCCTTTTGCATTGGCTGAGCATCATCCCCAACTGCGGCTCTCGGCAAGACACCCAGCTCAAGATGGACCGAAGGTATGTGTTTTCTTCCTCGGTATGCATCTTGTCGTGTCTACACGACGCGATCTCAAGCTCTAAAGCCTCAAAGCGTTTCGACTCTCTAGTGCTAAGTTAGCTGACCTTCTCTAGCACAACAATCCTAGCATCTCTTTGTGCCAGCTCAGAACGCAAGCCTAAGCAAGACTTGCATGCACCAAGTAAGCTAGGCCTAGCCTTCAGCTCACTGACCTCCTCAAGTAGAGTGTCATACTTGTCCTGGAGAGTGACAAGACTAGACATGTGGATGGCACAAGCATCACACTCTACCTCCTCGGTAACCACCACTGATGCCTTAGCAAACTCTAGCTCATGCAGCGTGCTAAGATACTTAGCCTTGAAATCGTTCCTCTCACACGTGGCACGCTTGAGCAAAGCATCCTGACTCATCAAGGTGTCGTTCAAAGACTCAATCTTGAGAGAGAGGGATGCGATGATGGGTGGTAACTCGGGTGTGTCGGAGTCGTAGTCGTAGTCGGGGCCATCCTTGCGCTTCCTGACCTTGACTTCTTCAATCGCCATGGTGCAAAAGCCACCATGCTTGGCGTCGGCGTAGAAGCATAGGCCGTTGAGCTTGTCCTCAACCTTTCCCTTGGACTCATCATCGCTTGAAGAAGCACCTCCGTCGGAGGAGGCATCGATGTCGCTGAGGGAGGCGAGGAAGGCTCGGTGCTTGGCCTTCACCTTGTCGATCACCTTCTTGGAGGACCTTCGGTGGTAGCCACCCTTGGGCTTGTGCTTGTCCTCGAAGTGGTGCTCGCGCTTGTCCTTGCGCTTGGTGAAGTCACCCGCAGCTTTCTTGGGGCAGTTTGCGATGAAGTGATCCTCATCACTGCAATGGTAGCACCCCTTAGCTCAGCCACCACGCCAACGGTTCAAACGGTTGTTGTGAAACCGTGAGAACTTGGTGATGACCAAAGCCAGCTCATCATCTCCAAGAGCCTCCACTTGATCCTCTGTCATAGAAATCAAGGACAAAGCGAACAAAGAGTATGAAGGGTCAGAGGAGGAAGAAGACGTACCACCGGGGCCAGAAACCAATGCCATAGAGGGTTTCGACGGGTTCTCAAGCTTGGCCCAGGTCTGGTAGTCAATCTCCGAGGACTTGAGCTTGCTGAACAGCTCATCCACGGTCAGGGCATCATAGCCCGGTGACTCCTGAATGGCAGCCACCTTCATCTCCCACACCTTCCGATCAAGAGCATGCAAAAGCTTGATAGCCATCTCATGATCATCATAAGGCAAGTTGGCTCGATTGGCACGCATCTTGTTGACGATAGATTGGAAGCGAGTGAACATCCCGTCAACAGATTCGCCGGCGAACTGAACAAAGTTCTCGTACTCTCTACGGTATGTGTCAAAGAGTCTGGACTTGATCTGAGGGTTGTCCTCATGATATCTCAAGAGTGTTTGCCAGATCTCCCGTGCCGTAGTGAGACTTGAAACCCGCTCAAACTCCGGAAGAGACAAACAAGAGAAGAGAATGCTACGGGCTCTTGCATTAGATGCATGTTGCGTAACCTGGGCATCGGTGATCCGAGCCTCAAGAACCACGTAGTTCTCATTCTCACAAATCTCCCAAAACTTTGTGTCAAGCCCTTGGAGGTAAGCCGACATGCGCACCTTCCAATAGGCAAAGTTGGTTCCATCGAAGTAGGGAGGTTTACTAGCACCTCGCTCCATGTCGCCTTCGCGGATCAAGAACCGTGTGAGGTGGATTGATCCTTAACCGGCTCCGATACCAATTGAAGGAACGAGAACAGCGACCAGAGGGGGGGGGTGAATGGGAGCCTCAAATTTCTCTCGAAATATTCAGGCCACTCTTCCCAAAAACCAAACCCAGTTGCATGGTGCTCACCGACAGTGGAGGAAAACTCACCGGAAACCCCAAAGAAAAGTTCTCAACCCCTATGAGAAAGAGGCAAGAATTCCAAGCAAAACTGCCAGAAAAACAGGCGACGGACGCTGGAAGACATTGCGACGGACGCTGGACAGTAGGGCAACGATCGCTGGAAGATAGCGTGATGGACGCTCCAGAGCAGGGCGTCGAACGCTGGCGACAGACACTTAGGCGAGCGTCCGTCGGCCTTCCAGAGAGCCTAATAGAAGCCGAAGAACTGCCGAGGCGACGGACGGTCGGCGACGGACGCTGTGAAGATCGTCCATCGGCCTACTCGAGAGGAAAACAGAGCTGCACAGTGCACACCACGCGACGGATGCTGGGCGACGGACTCTGGAGAGCATCCGACACCAAAACCGAAGGATGCCAATAAGCGAGGCGACGAACGCTGACGTCAGTACGTACCAGCGTCCGACGCAAACCCTCGGAGCGTCCGACGCCCCCGACAAACGCGCAGTAACCGCAAAAATCATTTTTCTCTCCACCAAATCTTTCCAAATCTTGACCAAATGTTCTCCACTAGCAACCCAACTTGGTAGGCATGATTCTAGTGCTATGGAGGAACTATCCCTAAGAAATCATCGCTCAATTTGGTGAGAATTAAAGGAAAACGAGGATTTGGGGGAAAAGGGGCAAGAACGAAGAGCACGGCAAAGAAATCGCCCGATCTACGCACTCGTGAGGTTTGAGGGGAATTCCTTTGGTGCAAAGATGCTCCTCACGAACACGAACAACTTGGTTCAAACGGATTTGCAAGAGCTACTCCCTACAAAGAGAAATCATCTCGGGAAAAGAGGGAGCAAAAGCAAAACGCGAGGAACACAAGCAAAACGGGGAACACGATCACAAAAGCGAAGCCACCATGGCTTACGGAGGTTATGGCCTCCGATTCCTCGCAACAATCACAAGTTCTTACATCGGTGACTCGGTGGATCTCAAGCAAGAAGAAGCTAGGGAAGGGAAAACCTAGGAATAGGTGGGAGAAAGAGTAATGCAAGAGATGAGGATGAGGATACCCCTTCATCCTCTATTTAACGGGGTTTTGGCTATTTCCCAAAGACCCCCTAGATACATGAGTGAACTACCTAGCCTAAGCATTGCAGTCCAAGCTCCGGAAAATATCTTCCTCGATTTGAATGGACGGCCCCGCTTCCTGCCCGGAGTTGCTGTCGCCTCGACGCAACCTCCAGATTCCGCCACGTGCCATCCCCGCTTCCTCGGAAGCTCTGCCTAGGTTCTGAGGCCCAAACCCAGGAAACCCACCACCGGTAGCTTTGGGCTCAACTACCGAACCCCGAGTTTTGCGGCCCAAACTCGGAAACCGAAGTGGATGGTTTTGAGGCCCAAACCACCAAACCACTCGACGCGAGCCACCTTGTCTTCGCCCGGTCGGACTCCGAGTCCCCTGAGCCTCCGCTCGACTCGTGTGTCCACCATCTTGACTTGGTCAAATCGGTCTACCTCCATGTCTTCTCGCACTCGCCGGTGCCAAGTACTAGCCACCACAGCTAGTCCGCCGGCGCCCATGGTCCCTCAGTCCGAGCCCCGCTTCCGCCCTTCACCGCTCTCAGTCCATCGGCATGGCAAGCCTCTACTCGACCTTCTCCACGCCATTGAACACTGTCACTAGGCATAGCACCTACACACCACAAGCCGATAGACAAGCACACATTTCTGCTTTCGCAGAGGTTAGGGTAAGCCACTCAAACGTAAACACTCATGTGTTGGACGATCACTCATCATCAAATCTGAACATACATGGGTACTTATCCACCATGTGTTCGCAACTGGGCTACTCGACCATGCTTCAAAAAAGAAAGAAAGTTTGCGTATTTGTAAGGTTACAACAATATAATAATTGAATGGATCACAGGACCTGGGCCATAGATAGACCCATGATCGGCCATCATCGACGACGCGACCTAATTAAACCCCCCATCGACGTCGGCAATCATCGACGATGCAACCTAAACGTACCATCGATGAAGCGGCGGCCGGCGTTAGGACTGGAGAATAACAACGTCGACATTGTTGCATGAGGAAAGCAGGGGATTAATAATTAATTGGTGGCTAGTACGTAAGGTTTGATTTTTGTTCGAATTTTGGTTCATATATGCATGAGTTAGATGTGGTTTTGAATTGTGTTTACTTCAATCACAGTTATGGAGTTGATATGAGCTATTTTACTTTTATTGTCACAATAGATGGATAGAAGTTTGGTTTTTGGGAAACAATTCACTCCTGCATATGTGAAGGGAGTTGAAGAGTTTATGAAATTTGTTAGTGAAAGATACCCCGGAGACGAACACATTCGTTGTCCGTGCACCAATTATCATAATCGAAGGCTGATACATCAGACTCAAGTAGAAACCCATATACACATTTATGGAATTTCACCTACATACACAAGGTGGATTCATCATGGGGAGCCTGCAGATGTTGTAAATGATGACGGTATAGATCAGGAGGATGAAGGACATGATCATGACTTTGGGATACATGTGGATGGGGATGATGATGTTTACGATGATGATCATGGAGTACCAGAAATGATAGGTGAACTGTATGTAGCGGCAGAGGCTAATGGAGAAAAGCTAAGTTTTGCAAAAGTTCTTGAAGATGCGAAGAAGGCGCTTAGCCCGGGTTCTAGCCATTCAAAATTTTCCTTTATGGTGAGGATGTTGTATTTGAAGTCTCGTTATCGAATCAACAATACATCATTTACTGCAATGATGAAGCTGATGTCAGATGGATACCCTCGGAGTGAGTTGCCAAAATCATATGACGAGGCCAAGAAATATCTTAAAGAATTGGGCCTTGCATTCAAAAACATCCATGTGTGCAACAACAATTGTGTGCTATTTTGTAAGGATTATGCTAACTTGAATGCGTGCCCAGTATGCAAGGAGTTTAGATGGAAAGATGAAATAGGGACGAAGCGGGTTCCACATAAGGTTTTGAGGCACTTTCCACTCTTGCCAAGGTTGAAACGAATTTATGCTTCCAAAAGAACTTCTGAGAAAACACAATGGCACAAGAAAGTGAGGAAGTCAGTCGACAATGTGATGAGCCATCTAGCTGATGGGGAACCATGGAAGGACATCGACAGGAGGGAACCAACTTTTGCAGATGATCCGAGGAACCTGAGGCTTTCCTTAGCTACCGACGGATTCAATCCATTTGGCAACATGAGTACACAATACAGTATGTGGCCAGTGCTTCTGACCCCGCTGAATCTCCTACCATAGGAATGTGTGAATCCAGCAAACTGCTTTATGTCTTTACTCATCCCATGTCCAAGATCTCCAGGAAAGGATTTTGATTTGTTCCTTGAGCCCCTAATCGAAGAACTGCTCGAGCTATGGAAGGGTGTCAGTACCTTAGATGCATGTACAGGTAAGAAGTTCAAGCTTCGTGCTGCTGTGCTGTGGTGTGTACATGATTATCCAATGCTGGGCACGTTATCCGGGCGAACAACAAAATGGTATTATGCATGTATTCATTGCGACAAGGATCCGTTGTCTCGGGGAATCAGGAACAAGATATGCTACATTGGACATCGTCGTTACCTTAAAATGACACACGAATGGCGAAACAACTTGGCTTTCGATGGTAAGCGTGAAAAGAAAGATCAGTCTGGCAAGTTTAATGTGGAGGAGGTCCGACAGGAGCTAGAGAAGGTGAAATATGTTAGGCCAGGGAAGCAGCCTGACATTACTAGAAATAAAAGAAAGGGCAGTGACGGTCTAAAGATTTATAGCCGCAAAAGTGGGTTGTGGATATTGCCATATTGGGAAAATTTGAAGCTTCCACATAATGTCGATGTGATGCACATAGAGAAGAATGTATGTGAAAATATTCTTGGCACATTACTCAATATACTAGGAAAGTCCAAGGACACACAAAATGCTAGGCTAGATTTGTATGATATGGGCATAAGACATGAATTGCACTTGCAGGAGGATAGAAACTCAGTCTGCAAGGCTCCACTCGCTCCATATGTGTTGGGAAAGGATCAGAAAGTCGAGTTTTGCAAGTTTCTCAAAGGTATCAAGTTTCCTGATGGATATGCAGCTAACCTAGCAAGATACATAAATGAAGATGGTTCAAGGGTGGTTGGAAAGCTGAAGAGACATTCTTGCCACATACTCCTGTAAAGAATCATACCCACCGGCCTTAGAGGACTAGTGAGGAAGGATGTATATGAAGCAATTGCAGAGCTGGGGACCTTCTTTAGGGAATTATGCAGTAGAAATCTAAGGATATATATTGTGAAACGACTGAAAGAACAAATTCCATTGATCTTGGCAAAGACACAGAGAGACGTGGAGGAGTACAAGGCGATGACCGAGAAGAACAACAAGACGATGGAGGAGACCAATGCGCTCATTAAGAGGCTCTTCGTGGGCAATGGTAATGCTTCTTCGTTGACATGATGACTCTTGGTCAGTGCTGTTGTGTTTGAACTTTGATTTTGGGTACTCAGAAACTTAAGTTGCTCGTGGTTGGCAACATTTTATTGTATGTTGTTGTGTTATGTGAGTTGGTGATGGTGTGAACTGAGCTGTATGCTCGTTGGAACTAAACTGAGTATGTAATTATGTGATTTTTCTAGTATAATTTCCAAATTGCAATTAAATTATTATCTGCATTTCTCTAACGAAAATGATGGTGTCTTCGGTGACGATTACAAACTGCAATTTGTAATGATTTCAAATCAATAGTTGTGACAAACATCTTCCATGTTTAGTGACGATTTCAAACATCAATATGTGACCAAATAACAACCAATGAGAACAAGACACCTGGTTGAATTTAATTGGTCCATGTGGCGGCAACGCATCACAAGCTGTGACCAAAATCTTTCATCTTCCGTGACGATTTCAAACAGCAATCTGTGACCAAACAAGAACCAATTGGAACAAGCCACGTGGCAGAATCTGATTGGTCCACGTGGCGGCAACGCAACATCCGGGTGAGCGATAACGTCATGCGCCACGTTAGCAATGAGGTCATCACCCATGTCAGCATCCTACGTGGCAAGCGCTGTCAGGCCATTTCCAAACGGGTCATTATGACGATACCAAAGGTCAATCTGTGACCAAACTGGACCGTCATAGGTTACAAACGCCGTTAACAGTGACGATAACGTCGCCGTTTTGGCGCGACGGCGGACGCTGGATCGTGACCAAAACTGATCGTCACAGAAAAGAAATCACATCTGTGACGATGGTGTTTTCGTCAAAGACTAGAGACACATTTGTGACGAAAAAAACCATTTCATCACCGTAAATCAAATGTGACGTGACCTCAATGACAATCCCATTTTCGTCACAAAATCGTCACAGATTACACTTGGTGACGTTTTTTGGCATCTTCAGTGACGAACTGATGATGTCAGTGATGATCATATCCCTAGTAGTGATAATGGCTAACCGTGCTACACAGGTCTTCTATGCTGAACAGATCCTTTGTCCTAATGAGAAGAAAAGTACCGATAAGCCGAAGCATGTAGTTATTCCTAGAAAGCAACAAGCTATTTGGTTTGATGGTGTATCTGACCTGGATGAATTTAATGAGTTCTGCAACATATATCTCTTTGTAGATGACACTAGTACAGATCCTGCTTTTAGCCCCGGTGCCTGAACTGGGGCTAAGGATTTGGGACTAAATGTCCCTCCTTTAGCCCCGGTTCGCACAACCGGGGCTAAAGCCCGACCTTTAGGCTCGGTTGGTAATACCAACTGGGGCTAAAGGGTGCGCCAGGTGGCGCAGGAGGGGCACTCGTGGCAGCACCCTTTAGCCCAGTTGGTATTACCAACCGGGGCTAAAGACCCTTTTTTTATTTTGGTATTTCTTATTTTGGTTTTCCAATTAGATTAGGTATTCAAATGTGTGTATTCTACGCTTCTAATACATGTATTCACGCACTTATAAGTTAGTTTCAAGCATTAAACACAAATAAACTATGAAACTCTATAAGTATAATATATATATGCACATAAAATTTACATCATTATCCATTGTTACTTGACTTAAGACACAAACGCTCTCGCCACTTAAATATCATATAGATGTTCGTCTTGATTTGGCTTGAGTGGGACGGTCGGGTCGTAATAGAAGTCGCCTTTAGGTTTGACCACTTTTTCAAGAAAAAATCCAGCAAATGTCTTTTGAATTCCTTTGAGGCGGTCTTCTTGCATCACTTGTTGCTACAACCATAGCGTCTTCAATTTGCATTATAAAGAAACAAGTGTTAATATACATAAGATTTAGTTAATAGCAACAAATAAATAAAATGGATGTATTATATATACATATTACATACTTTTAGTTTCTCTGTAAGAGTTCTTCTTGCATACACCGTGAGGTACTCGCAAACGTAGTATCCACACAGATTGTTGCCTTGTGGCTGCCTTAGAATTCACTGTAAGATATGAAAAGATTACCATCGTCATCATACGCATATGTTAAAGCATGATAAGGTAATAGATTACGAGAGCTAGTAGAACTTACAGGTAACATACGAGGACCATGTAGTGTCTCTTCTAGTTCCGGACGGTGTTTCGGGACGAACCAAGCCCAAAACCCTGCTTAATAATTGGATCATTAGTTAATTAACTCTTGCAGTGTAGTTAAAGAGCAGGAATCCATATTTAAAGATCAAAGTTACCCCTTCATAATGTCTACCATATTTTGGTAATCTCCCGGTGGTTTTCTCAATGAGTCAAAGATTATATATGCAGTTCTTCTCATATCAATGACTATGAGTATCCAGTGAAAACTGCATTCGTTTATAGAGTCAACATATATATCTTTATACTGAATTGAGTAATAAGTAAGACAAATTGTGCAAATGATAACAACACTCACCCAAAGTTGTATGGGAAGAGTATATATTCTCTGGTCTTTTGGTTGACCAAGAACCTCCGAAGATTCCTCTCCGTTTGAGGTATCCATTGTTCGCGGGGAGTGTTTGGATCCAAGAATATGATTGATGGATCAATGAAACCAATTTCCGTGTCTCCCTTACGTTTGAGCATTAACATCAAGAATCTGCATATATATGTTTGAGGATAGTTAGTTACTATACATATACATATGTGCTATAGTCAGATTACTAAAAGAAATGATAATCACTTATAGACAGTAGCAGCTCATCAGAGATTTGTCTAGACAATCCATGTGGTATAGTTGGTGGAGCTCACTATACGGAACAAATATAAGGTCATCGCCCCGGAAGTAATGTTCTTGTCTAATTCTGACGCAAATGCAGTCATCATCTGGGTTGTTGGTACATGCCTCCGTGTACCACGAGTTTAACCTGCGTATTTGCGTACCAAGATCCCTGAGGGCCGATGTGTTGTATAGATTTCTGCCATGTAAATAACTTCTCTTAAACTCATCGACTATAGTGACATTTGCGACTAGTGCATTTCCGTAAAATTGAGCCGCGGATATATTAGCTCCTTTCAAGAAATCTTCCAATCCATCATAATTGACCTTGGGGCCATTGTAGTCTTCTAGCATGCTCATGTTTGAACTATATTCATACCCAACAACTAGCGGGGGCACTGATTGCTTCGATTGTTCCCCGAGCTGTGGGACACCCTTCCCTGCTCTTTTCCTCTCGGTAATTGCCTTTTCGAGAGTGCGGTCATAGTCCGATATTGGAGATTTCTTCTGAGCATCACATAGCTTTCTCTTCTTTTCTTCCAACTCTTGCCTTAGAGCTGATTGATGTAAGTAGAACGGCTTTTTAGCTTCTTTCTTTGCTTTATCATCGTCTTTAAATTTCTTGAATTGTGTGGCATCATTGGCCTTTATTGAAGCCGTTATTTCTTCTTCAGTCATCTCAGACAGAAGTTTCTGAGGAATCTTAACAATAACTTTCCTTGTAGCTTGCCTCTTTGTTTTTGGTTCGGCGGCCGACACCTTTGCTTTTGTGGCGGTCTTCTTCTTTGGCGATGGGGCCGGTGTCGGCGTTGGAGACCGTCGTGAAGGCGATGGGGCCGGTGTCAGCGTTGGCGAATGTCGTAGAGGCGATGGGGCCGGTTTTAGAGATGGAGAGCGCCTTGGAGGTTCAGGGGAGGAAGTCGTGTCATGCATTTCACCATCATCATCCCTCGCAACACTATGACCAGCAGGTGATGAATGGTGACTTAGGTCTCTGGGTGAGGTCCTACAGTGAAAACAACGAGTGTGAATAAAGTATCGCTATTTAAGTCAATACAAAGTTAGTGAAAAATTAAGAGATAGGTATGATTCACTTTAATTCACACCTAGGATGAGGAGGAGGCGGCGAAGGTACAATAGGAGGTGATGCCCCAAGAATAATGATATAGCGCTTGTGCCAACAAATAAAAGTCTTCTCCGCTTTTCCTAAAGTCGTCTCCCCATCACCTCCTTTAATGTCAAGCTTAACATCGCGATGACCTTTTTCAACTCTATCCACCGAGACGCGAGCATATCCAGCTGGTACTTTTGACCCATGACATATTGGTGTCTTCATAGGGTCGATAGGAGATACAATACCGGTAGCCACCATGATTGTTGTGGCCCCCTCTAGAATGTGCAGCTCACATGGTGTATTCGGTTTTGTGATGTCATCCACGGGGAAGCGTAGCTTTGCGTCATCACCAGGTTGAGGCACTTCCATGGAAGCACAACTTCTTTTCAAGTGAGCTGATGGGCTGATGATGTTGACTTGCGGTACTGATCTAGTAGTTTGCATTCGGCTGATTGCTAACTCCACATGCCTTTTGATTTCCTCGGCCATTCTCGCTTCAAGTTTCTCTTCTCGCTCTTTTGCTTGAATAGCTGCTTCGCGTGCTTCACTAAGCATTTGCGACATGCTAAGTTTCATAGCTTCCTCTTCTAAAATATATAACTAAAACATACATCAATTTGCTAAGATTAAAATATATAACTAAAACTAAATCAATTTTCTAAGACTAAAATATATAGCTAAAACTAAATCAATTTGGTAAGACTAAAATATATAACTAAAACTAAATCAATTTGCTAAGACTAAAATATATAACTAAAACATACATCAATTTGCTAATACTAAAATATATAACTAAAACTAAATCAATTTGCTAAGACTAAAATATATAATTAAAACTCAATCAATTTGCTAAGACTAAAATATATAAGTAAAACTAAATCAATTTTCTAAGACTAAAATATATAACTAAAACATACATCAATTTGCTAAGACTAAAATATATACATCAATTTCGTAAAACTAACAAATCCATATCTAAATTCACCTTTTCCTCTCTTCTTCTATATTTTTCTTTTTCTAATTTCTTTCTTTCTTCTTCTTCTCCTTCTTTTTCCTATTCTTCCTTCTTCCTTCCTTCTTTTCTGTTTCTCTCTCTTCTTTCTTTCTTTCTTTCTTTCTTTTTCTCTGCTTCAACGTGGCGCCGACAGATCGACTTCAAGGCTCGGGCGCGGGGTGGCGGACTCAAGCGCGGGGGTGGCCGGAAAGGGCGCGCGTGCGCGACGGACTCCGATGGCGGGCTTGGGCATGGTGGTGGCGGCGGCGCCGGCCGGAATTGCACTCGAAATGGGCGGCTGGAGGCCGGAGATGAGACGGCGGCGGTAGGGGCCGAGGTGTGCGGCGACGGCGCTCGGATGACATGGCTCGGACGGAGGCAGGCTCCTCCGACGGCGTGGCTCGGACGACGGTGCTCGCGTCAGCTAGCGGCGGCTTGCGCGGCGGCGCGACGAGATGGCCGGAGAGACGGCGGCGCAGTAGGCGGTGTGCGGCGGCGCCGCTCGGACGGCGTGGCTCGGATGGCGGTGGGCTCCTCCGACGGCGTGGTGGCGGTTGGAGGAAGAAGGCTGCAACGCGGTAGTTGTGCGAGATCGATGAAGACAGAGGGGAGGAGGAAGACAGATCGGCCACGACCCTTATATAGGAAGGCTACCTTTAGCCCCGGTTGGTAATACCAACCGGGACTAAAGGCCTGTTTAGGCGCCCAATGAAAGTTTAGTGGGCATGTTTTAGATATTTTGGTATTGTATATAGTTTATTATCTATATAAATTGCTCTATGTCTTGTAAATTGCATAATAAATTAAATACATGCCACAATTTTTTTTAAAAATAACCATTAAATTTCCTTTTGCTTTATTATACACTAGAAAAATGTATAACATAAAATATTTTACTTTTTTTATAATATCAAATATAAATGTAACTAATTAGAATTTGGTTAATGCAAAAGTATATTGTTCAATTAAAAAAAATAAAATGCTTGGTTACCAACAGCAAATTAGTTTATGCATTATTTCAACATTAAACTATTTGTGTTTCATCATTCATTGTCCAATTATGCGACTTTTAAGTGTACCCTTAAATAGAAAATTGTTAATGAGACACTAAATGACCCTATATGAAAAACTTTTGAATGCAAAGGTTTTATAACTCATCAAGATGATTAATTTTAGAACTAAACTTTTTCACTGACAAATGTAGATCTTTATTTATTTGACCAAAATGCCCAATACATATGTCACTTGATCGACATCACACTGCTAAGCTAGCTACATCAAGTGGGCATATTAGTGATCTTCTTCTTGACATATGTCCCTTGGTCATGATCATGTCGTAACCATGGAGCGTCCTCGGCATTTAGAATTATGCTTGGGTCTTTGGTCACACTGAATGACGCAATTTGGTCATCCCTTTCGTAAAGTTCTGACATGTCTGAGTTGTCCTCAATTCCCAAAATATTTCTTTTCCCTGAAAGAACTATGTGACGCTTGGGCTCATTGATGATTGATTTGTCATCGTTTTTTCTTTTCTTTGGTTTTGTAGACATGTCTTTTACATAGAACACCTGATTCACATCAGCAGCAAGGACGAATGGTTCGTCTTTGTACCCAATAGTGTCGAGGTCCATTGTTGTCATCCCATAATCCTTGTCAATTGTTACCCCGGCTCTGGTCATCTTCACCCATTTGCACTTAAACAAAGGGACATTAAAATTAGGTGCATAGTATAGTTCCAAAATCTCAACTATGCGGCCATAATATGTTTGCCTTTTTCCATTTGGGTCAATGGCATCTATGCGGACACCACTGTTTTGGTTGGTGCTCCTTTTATCTTGGTCTACAGTGTAAAATATATTTCCATTTATCTCGTAGGGTTTGTACGTGAGAATGTTCCATGATGGTTGTCTAGCCAACAAATATAGTTGGTCATCAATACTGTCATCACCATTAAATTTTATTCGCAACCAATCGCCGAAAGTTTTCATGTGTTCACGCATAATCCAAGCTTCATTCTTCCCTGAAAATTGGGATCGTAGGAACTTCTTGTGTACCTCAACATACGGCTCCACCACGTAGGAGTTTTGAAGAACTGTGTAGTGTGCTTTGTTAAAATAATCATCCCCCGTACCGATATATGTTTTCTTCCCTAGTGTTCCTTTCCCACTAAGTCTCCCTCGTGTCTTGATTCAGGAACACCAATCGGGTCAAGGTCGGGAATATAGTCAACACAGAACTAAATGACCTCCTCTCTCCCGTAGCTCTTGGTGATGCTTCCTTCTGGGCGAGCACGTTGGTGAACATATTTTTTCAGGACTCCCATGAACCTTTCAAAGGGGAACATGTTATGTAGGAACACAGGACCGAGAATACTAATCTATTTGACCAGGTGAACTAGGAGGTGTTCCATGATATTAAAGAAGGATGGAGGGAAAACCAACTCAAAGCTGACAAGGCACTGAACCACATCATTATGTAGAGCAGCTAGGTCCATTGGATCGATTGCCTTCTGAGAAATTGCATTGAGGAATGCACATAGCTTAACAGTGGCTAGACGTAAATGTGGAGGTAGAAGTCCTCTTAACACAACCGGAAGCAATTGCGTCATAAGCACGTGGCAGTTATGAGACTTTAAGTTTAGGAATTTCTTCTCTAACACATTTATTATATTCTTTATATTGGAGGAAAATCCAGATGGGACCTTGATGCTGCTTAGACATTCAAACATAATTTCGTTCTCTTCTTTGCTAAGAGTGTAGCTTGCATGCTTTAAATAATGGTGTCCATCTTCTATCTTCTCTGGATGCAGGTTGTCTCGTTCTTTCATGTCTTGCAAGTCCTGTCGTGCTTCAAGTGTATCTTTTGCTTTTCCATACACACCCATGAATCCTAGCAGGTTCACACAAACATTCTTTGTCAAGTGCATCACGTCGATCGTGTGGCGGACCTCTAGGACATGCCAATAGGGTAGCTCCCAAAATAAGGACTTCTTCTTCCACATGGGTGCACGTCCACTAGCATCTTTTGGAACTGGTACGACCCCTTCTCCCTTTCCAAAGACTACTTGCACAGCCTTGACCATATCAAGTACCTTCTCTCCAGTTCGGTTGTTAGGCTTGGTTCATTTCACTTCTTCTTTACAATGCTTTCCTTTTTTCTGGCTTGGTGATTCTTAGGAAGAAAACGACGATGGCCAAGGTACATGACCTTTCGACATTTTTTCAGATATACACAGTCAAGGTCATCAAAACAGTGTGTGCATGCATTATATCCCTTGTTTGTCTGTCCCGAAAGATTACTTAGGGCAGGCCAATCATTGATTGTTACGTACAACAATGCTCGTAGGTCGAAGTGTTCCTGTTTGTACTCATCCCACACATGTACACCTGGTTTGCTCCATAAAAGCAGGAGTTCCTCAACTAAGGGCCTCAGGAAGACATCGATGTCGTTGCCAGGTTGCTTCGGGCCTTGGATCAGCGCCGACATCATAATGAACTTCCGCTTCATGCATAACCATGGTGGAAGGTTGTAGATACATAGAGTAACAGGCCAAGTGCTATGACTACTGCTCTGCTCCCCAAAAGGATTCATACCATCCGTGCTCAAACCGAACCTTAAGTTTCTTGCGTCTTCTGCAAACTCCGGGAATTCTCTGTCAATTGCTCTCCACTGGGACCCATCAGCAGGGTGTCTCAACATGTCGGTCTTCTTTGTGCCATCGCAACAACTTTGCATGGTCCTTGTTTCTGAACAGACGTTTCATGCGTGGTATTATAGGAGCATACCACATAACTTTGGCAGGAATTTTCTTCCTAGGACGCTCTTCGCCCTCAACATCGCCAGGGTCATCTCGCCTGATCTTATACCACGACGCTTTACATACGGGGCATTCATCCAAATTCTCGTAGTCCTTGCCACGGTACAGGATGCAGTCATTAGGACATGCATGTATCTTCAGGATTTCTAATCCTAGAGGGCACACGACCTGTTTTGCTTCGTACGTAGTGGCAGGCAATTCGTTAGGCTTCGGAAGCATCTTTTTATTAATCTTGAGTAATTGCCCAAATGACTTGTCGGATATGCCATTTTTTGCCCTCCATTATAGCAACTCCAGTGTTGTACCCAACTTATTTTGCCAATCTTTGGCACTCGGATATAGTAGTTTCTTGTGATTCTCTAGCATGCGGTCAAACTTAGCTTTCTCTTTTTCACTTTCACAATCTCCTTGTGCATCACGAATGACTTCACCAAGACCATCATCTTCAGAGAGTGTGTCCTCTGCCCCTGCTCCTGCCTCTTCTTCTTCTTCTTCTTCTTCTGTTTCCACCATTGCAGTATCATTGAAGTCACCATATTGAGCAATAATGTCTTCAGGGTCCAATTGCTCTTCTTCGTCTTCTTCCATCATAATTCCGGTTTCTCCATGCTTGGTCCAACAAATATAGTTTGACATGAAACCCGACTTCAACAAGTGTGAGTGAACAGTCCTTGAGCTAGAATATTCCTTCAAATTCATGCACAAGGTGCATGGACAACACATGAAATTAGCATCCCGCTTGTTTTCCTCAGCCGCTCTTAATAAATCATGCACGCCATCAAAGAACTCTTTGGAGCGGCGATCTACATTGTACATCCAATCGCGTGTCATCGTCTGCATTATATGACCCAAAACATAATTAAATTTCTCATTTTGGTCAAAAAATGAAATTATAAAATACCGAACGAAAGGTTGTCTGCATTAAAATAACATGATCGAGATGGAACACCATCATGTGTCATTTTCACATCATACAAATACTAATGTATGCTCTATGAAAGCCTCGACATAGCATATGCTAAGACCACTAGCACTATAAACAGAAAACCTAAAATGCACTTCAGTAGCATAATGATCTCCCGACCAATCCCAACTAAAGCAGACAAATCATCATTTGTCTGCTCAACATCGACAGACTTCTTGAGCTGGCTCACTGCCTCATCAACCTTCGTAGCCTTCGCGACGTGTGTAACGTACTCTTCCTCCCAGTACCAGCCGCGGCATCCACTGCCATCCCACTGAAAATAGAAATAAAAAATCAACACTTTAATCAAAATCATCAGGAAATATAGGTACAAATTAACCATAACCATCAAATGTGACAAAATATATAACTCACATTGCGATCTGGACACTTATAGAAGATCCGACCATTGTTGGGACCCCGCTTCCCCACTCGGTACTCTTTCACAGTCTTTTGCATACACTTGCCATAGGTAATGAGAGGGAGGTCTGGCCTTAGTCGCTTTGGAACCCGATCAGAGGTCGAGTGTCCCAAAGCAGTTGTCATCTACTCTCTATACTCATTTTCCAAACTAGATATTATAAATTCCTTATATTCTAAACAAAGAAAATAAAACAACTAAAATTTACATTTCTCTAAAATCATCAAATGTGTCATGTAGACAACTAAAGTATTCTATGTAGCTACCTTATTCATCTAAATATATAATTATTTTGAGCTCAAGTGGCATGTATATAAATCAAGAACAATCCACCATAAATTCATCATTTAATAAAATCCTAAGAATCTATATTTCTCAAACTAAGCTAAACTAATCTTGAAATGTGGAACATATAATACCCTAGAAATGAAAGGTGTATACTTAGAATACTAGTTTTAGTTGCCTTGTTCAAACTATTCAAACAATGTCAAGTGAATGAAGCTTAAAATGGCAAAAAAGAGTAATAATCATAAAGAAAAATCACATATAGACCAGCTCTATGGAGGCGTAGAAGTGAGAGGTTGAAGATAGTAACCTTTCAACGAGTCGATGGAGGCGTAGACGTGATCAAATGAAGCAATGGCCGAAGAGGAGATGAACACACCAAGAACAAGCAAGAATAGAGAGGAAGAAATGAGCTCTCGGGCTCGGGCAGGGGAGGAGGAGAGTTCAAATAGGGGGGGGGGGGGCTTTAGTCCCGGTCCATAGAACCAGCCGGGACTAAAGGCCTAGAAATAGCCCCGGTTGGTTCCACAAACCGGGGTTAAACATTTAGCCCCGATTTGTGTTACCAACCTAGGCTACCTTTAGCCCCGGTTGGTAACACCAACCGGGGCTAAAAGTCCCCCTGATAATGTCTGACCAACGAGCCGTTGGGAGGGGACTTTTAGTTCCGGTTGGTGTTACCAACCGGGGCTAAAGGTCCCTTTAGCCCCGGGTGCAATTTCCACCGGGGCTAAAGCCAATTTTGGAAATCGCCGAAAGGTGTGTTCTGTAGTAGTGTGACCATCCAATAAAAATAAGGAGTGTTGAGAAAAACATCCCATAGAAATCGCTACCTTGGGTGCGCCACGATGGACAAGGAAGAATAGTATAGTTGTCTAGATTATTTTTGTTATTTGCCATGTAACCTGTTCAAGTTACAAGGTGAGATCCTATTTATGTATCTATATGTGAGACCCTATTTTTGTTTCTACGTGTGAGACCCTATTTTTGTTTCACATAAATGCAATCTATTTCTTGAACTCTGTGCGCTAAACCCGAATGAACACCAGCTACTCCATAGTCCCTAATGTACCCTACCTAAACTCTATCTCAATTAACCCTAAACCCTAACATTTAATTAAAAAAATACAAACCCAAGCACTTTTCTTATGTATTAATTGAGATATGAGACATATATTAAATTGGAGTCATTATAAATATAGCTACATATAAAAGTATCTCAAATATGTCATTCCATATTACAAACATGTATATCTTGTCAAGACAAACACTGCAAAAATTATTTCACTAAGTTTGGAACAATATTTCTCAAGATATGATTTTTTAAGCTTATATAATTATCGATATAAGACATATAAATATAGCTACATACAAAAGTATATCAAACATGTCATTTCATATTTTTAACATGTATATCTTTTCAAGACAAACACTATAAAATTTAGTTCACAATTTTTGGAACAATATTTCTCAAGATATGATTTTTTTAAATTTTTTGAATTATTTTTGCAAAATCATTTCTCATGCGGTTGTCAACCCCAACCGCAAGTAGAAATCGGTTCAGTACATATTTTCTGCCCAACAGGTTCGAAAATTTCTATGTCCCCAGACGCGAGTCCATTCCAAAAGACGCTGTGAGGCTGTCCAAATTTCCCAGGAACCGCCGCCGCCCTTCCCGCCGCTCGCCGTCAATCTTCCGTCGCGCCGGAGCCTTCTTCGAGCCGCCAGGGTAAGTACTCGTCACTCCCTCTTCTTCTCCCTAGCGTCGTGGCGGCGTGGCGGCGGCGGGTGTTGCGCGGTGGCGCGGGCGTGGCAATGCAGCGGAGGAGGCTGGATAATGGCAGTGGCGTCGGACGAGCGCGGTTGCACGGTGGCACGGGTGGAGGCCCGCGCGATGGCAGCCAGCGCGGGAGGAGGACGACGCGGTGGTGGTAGCTTGTGGGGAGGAGCGCAGCGGGGCGGAGCACGACGGTGGTGGCGCGGCGGGACACGACAGCGTTGGTGGTGTCGCGGTGGGGCACAACGGTGGTGGTGGCGCGGCGGCGTTGATGGTGGCAGCGGTGGTGGCGGTGGTGGCGCGGCGGGCCACACGGTGGGGCGCAGCGGCAGTGGCCGAGCAATTGGGCCGGCCTGCAAGCAAGTGGGCCCAATTTGCTTGGACTGTTTTTTTTTGTTTTTTTATTTTCTTTAGTGTAAATGTATATTTATTTTTGTAATTGCTTGTAATAAAATGCTTATATATATATATGCTTGTATATATAAATAATGCATGTCTCAAAAGCAAATGTTTATACCTTTATGCTTGTATATGTCTAAAAAATAAATGCTTGTATATCTTATATGTATATCTTTATATGTAAATGTATATGTGTGTCTCAAAAGCAATGTATGTCTCATATAAAAAAGAGGGGTACATAGACATTTAATTATAAATACTTTGACTATAAATGTATATGTAAATGTGTTTGATTATAATAACTTGTGACACACATGCCGCCAAGGCGCCAACCATTTGCACCCTAGACACACATATGATTGCCATAAAGTGTAATATTAAATATTGTTTCCACCCAAAGTGTTCAGCCATGTGATGCTCACTCAATTATTCATCCTCACAACATTTCTTGAAATGTATATGTATATGTATATGTATATGATTATAATAAGTATGTATTATAATAACTTATGTATATGAATATAATAATGCGTTGATTATAATAACTTATATATGCCTCCAATACATATAAGTCATATATATAATCTATAAATGTCTATCCTTTATTAGATTTCCACGATGACATCTCCAAGCAACAAGGACCAAGCACAAGGGTCCGTTCACACGGAACATGCCCCAGGGTCCGACCCCACGGAGCAACTACAAGATACCCACCAAACGGGGCAAGGCGTGAGGTCATCCGACCCCACGAAGCAAGTACAAGATACCCATGAAACGGGGCAAGGCCTGGGGTCGTCTGACCCCATGGAGGAAGAAGAAGAAGAGAACTAATCAACTTCGAGCGACGACTTCGAGCATCCCGAAGTGAGGAAGGCTCGAGAACAAGTTAAACGTGAATTACGCCATGACAACCTTGATTATGATCAAGAAGCTGAGGAGGTAATTATATCGTGCCTATTATTTTATGATTTCATGTTTTTTAATTAGATGTCTGTATATAAACCATCACCATTAAACTCACAATGTCTATATTTAGAGGTCATTGATTTAGATGGAAGAGTTAATCTCGCAACATGCTGCGGAATGTGCCGAAGATGCATCCGAACCGACCACGACGACGACTACTGAGAGATCAAGGAAGAGGAAGCGGAGCGATGCCAAACGAGGCAAGAGAGGATTGAACAAGTTTCCAGATGACGTATATGCCATCTTAGAAGTCAGTCCGACCGGACAGTCCACAACTCCTTTGGAGGCTCTATCCAAGTACCGGAACGCAATTGGCTTCTATGTTAGGGACTTTCTTGACATCACTAAGAAGCACTGGTCCACTGTGTTGGAGGATGACAAAACAAGAATTTGGAATAAAATGAAAACGAGGTTCCAGTTTCCTCGAGCCATACCAGAGGCATTGATAAAGGACTATACATTGAAGCAGTGTGTGATCAGTTTCCGAAACTGGAGATTAGATTTGAATATCAATTTTGCCAAGAAACGGTTGGACCCTATGTAGAATCATGGACCCTTGTGTTTAGGCGATTAACGACAATACTAGATCACCTTGACTAACGTGTGTTTTGTAGAGACAAAGTCATTTATGTTAGGTCATGAGTGATGTATTTTGAATGGGCTTAATGGATATTCATGCCCCCAAGATGGAAATTCATGCCCCCAAGATGGAAATCGTTTCGGTTGAAAAGGATGGAGATACACGACGAAGACTAGGCTAGTTCTTAGTGCCATAAGGTTGAGAAGGGCACTAAGTATAGCTAGGGCTTTTGTTTTTCCTTTGACCATACTATAAAGGGGGGGGTATGAGGTTAGTATCTTGACCTAGGAGAGTTTAGGAAAGTGGGTATATGCACACTTGTCACAACTAGTCCTAGAGACCTTGCTTTCAGCCCTTGAGAAACCCTAGAAATGGTAGGAGCAAAATCCCTTAAGAAACCTCAGCGAAAACGGTTGAAAAAGAGGGAGAAAGAGGCTCCGGACCACTCTGCTAAGTGGGCACCGGACCAAGGAGAGTAGTCTGGTGGTCCCTGACTTAGGCAGATTCTCAGCTCGATGAGCTCCGGACCACCTGTCTAGAAAGCACCGGACCATAGGAGAGTGGTCCGGTGGCTTGGTTTAGAGAGTCAGAAGGCTCCGGACTAGTCCGACGGTTCGTCCGACGGCTAGTCTGACACCTCTTGATAGGGGTTTGTTTCTATGCAGAGAGCACCCTGGCTCCGGACCAGAGCGTCGGACCAGGGCACCGGACCAAGGAGAGTGGTCCGGTGGTGTGTAAAAGAGAGAAAGGGTTTCACTCAGAGAGCACCGAGGCTCCGGACCAGAGCGTCGGACCAGTGCGTCGGACCAAGCAGAGTAGTCCGACGGTGCCTGAGTTTGAAACGTGAGTGAGCTCCGGACCAGTGTGCATGGTCCGGTGGTGTGAGCTCCGGACTAGTCCGGTGGCTACGCGGAGAGAAGAAAAAGTGAAAAACGGCTAGTTTTGGAGGTGGGGACTATTTATAGTTGCCCCCTTGGTCCTTAGAGGTCTTCTTGGCCATTGTTTCAGCTGGTGACACCTTGAGAAATATTTTGGAGAGCCAAGAGTCTAGTGAGGGAGAGATTAGAGAGAGTTCATCTTGTTCTTCCCTCCTAGAGTGATTAGGAGTGACTTGTGTGCATCCATCCACCTTCCTAGCCTTGAGTGGGTTAAGTGAAGGTCTTGTGCTTGTTACTCTTGGTGTTCGACAGCACCTAGACGGTTTGGTGGTGTTCGGAGGAAGTGACCGCCGGAAGATTGTTGGCGGCTCTTCTCCAAGCTCTTGTGATCGGTTGTGGGCGATTCACCGAGCCGAAGTGGCGAAGAATCAGCCCGTAGAGAGCACTCTACCCTTGCACGGGTAGAGGGGGAGCGATACCTTGCGAGGTGCTCCAACGAGGACTAGGGGGTGTGTCGACACCTCGATACCTTGGGAAAAAATCGCTGCGTCCATGAGATTTTCTCTTCTCTAGCTCTTTACATTTCTGTCTTGTTTTTACATTTCGTACTAGAATTGCTTAGGTTGTTTTTAATTCCTATGAACTGCTACCGCTTTCTAGTTAGGACACACGGACGGTAGGCACTAGGGGGTGATTGGCATTTGATAGGTTTTTATATTTGCTTTAGAAATTTAAAACAAGCCCAATTCACCCCCCCCTTCTTGGGCATCTTGATCCTTTCACCCTACAACAAAGTACAAGATTTCCAAAGGGCAGTGGGAGGTCTTTCTAGATCAGAGGAAAGATAAAGACTTCATAGCTATTAGCGAAGCCAACTCCGCTCTCGCAAAGAAGAATAAGTACCACCACCGTCTAGGCACAGGTGGTTATTAGCATCAGGCTCCCAAATGGCAACAAGAAGAGGCTGCGAAGAAAGAGAAAGGGTTGTCGGCGCTGTCCGAACAAGTTGGTGAAAGGTCTGCGAATTGGATTAGGGCTCGAAAACCAAAGGAAACCGACAATGGTTTGACCTTTGATGACCCTGAGGTTGAAGAAGTAGCAAAGAACATCTTTGCGGTGGCAGCCAAGCAACAGGAAGGTAAATTCAAGCCACGAAGAGAGAGGGACATCCTTAGTAAGGGCCTAGGTAACCCTGAGCATCCTGGCCGTGTTCGAGGCGTGTCATCCAAAGAAGGATGGAAGGAGGGATTCGACACTGAGTGGGAAGGTGAGTATAGGAAACGTGATCGATACAAGGAAAAAATGGCTAGCTATTGGAAGGAGGAGGCTAAGAAAGAGTTCACAGAGTTTATGTAGAAATTGCTAGATGATCCTCCTGCTAACTTGATGCAGAAACTTGCGAGTGCGGTTGTGTCAAATCAACAAATGAGCACTCAAGCACCCCAGATGCAGCTAGTCCCAGTGGTGTCCCAGCAGACCATTGCTGAGGTACCAAGCATTGTCACATCTACAGGGAATAAGGTTCAATATCCAATTGACGACATTGTTACCCCCGTGGCTTGCTCCCTAGTCATAAGATATGGCATTAACAACCATCGTACAAGGGAAGTAGCCATGGGCAAAGCGATCCCAGGACGCAAGTACCACGATGCTGACATTCCTGAAGCCTGTGCAGAGTAGAAGTATCGACTGTGGTCCAAGGATATGAGGACGAGATTTTAGACATCCCCGGTCCCGAGGACATTAAGAAATTCAGACATGCCATAAACAATTTCATTCTTTGGCCTCGGCGGGACGTCCAGCTGAGGGAGCCGCCATCGTCCTCGCAAGAGATAGCAGTTGAGGAGTCATCAGGACCGATTGATCCTCTTCCAAACCCACCACCATCACCAATCCATTCTCATTGGAGCCCACCTCGGTCACCTCCGCCACAATCATCACCTCCGCCACCTGCATCACCTCCGCCACAGTCATCACCTCCACCACCTCCGTCACCTCCACCACAGTCATCACCTCCGCCACCTCTGTCACCTACACCACAGCCATCTACACCACAAACATCACCTTCACTGCCTCCACAACAAAAATCCACACCTTCCCTACAACCAAAAGATCCTAAACAAACACTAGATCCACCAGCGCCGCCAAAGAAGAAGTTTCCGGTGCCCAAGTTGATTTCCCCCTTCAAGCCATAGAAGAAAATAGCTGGCCCGGCCAGATTTTTGAAAGGATTAGGGAAAAATGTACTAGTGAAGTCCTCGAGTTGTCTGAGCTCACGAAGTCAGCGTAGCCGGTGCCTAAGGTAATTCCCTGCAAAATCAAGGTGCCAACTTGGGAATACTACAAGTCTATGCCTAAAAACTATGTGGTGGGAAAGCCTCTACTGAGCTGGGAGAAACTCCAAAAGGTCCTAACCAATGTAAAAAGGCTGCATGACTGGTACATGAGAGCCTCAGTTGCTGGCATTCACACCATCAATGTGTCTATACCACGTAAGGCATTTCAAAGTGAGCATAATCTATGTGTGATTAGCTTTGAAGACCTTTGGTTGATGATGAACCTCGAGAGACTAGACGTACCAATCATAACGATGTTTGCATTATAAGTGTTACATAGTTACACATGCATTGTAGTTGCATAAATGTTCAATATGTGACATGCATTGTAGTTGCAAATGTTCAATATCTGACATGCATGTGCCTTATAGAATGCTATTTGATGAGCAGGAGCAGAGTTATGGTCCGGATATCGATTATTGTGTTGAGGAGAGGATTGCATATCTGAACCCAATTGATATATGCGAAGAGAGGCACACCTCCGGAATCGGGGAACACAACGACGATTTATTGGGCTTAGAAGGTGAAGCACGGGCCGCCAAAAAGAAAAGTTTGAAGTTTCAATTGAAGCCAAGTATGCCTTCTACATTTCAAAGTGTATGAATAAGTATCAAGACAGGAAATCGATAGTGACACTGAAAGGTCCTAAGTGATGGCTAGAGGGGGGGGGGTGAATAGCCTAATTTGAAAACTAAAAACAATCTCAACAACAAGTTAGATAACAATGAGGCGAAGCTTGACTTGCACTAGCCTACTAGGGGATGCAAAGCCACCTAACCACAATTTCTATCCTAATAAGTTCTAGAATCACTCAATGTCTACTCAATTCTAGTAGCCCTCTAGGCACACCCTAATATACTAAGACGAGTATGAATAAGGTAATGCAAAGATGGGAAGAAAGATTATACCACCGTGGAGTTGCAGGGGATGAACCAATCAAGTGAATACAAATAAGATCACACAATCACAAGAGACAATGGTTGACACTTGATTTTCTTCTGAGGTTCACTAGTTTGCCAACTAGCTAGTCCCCGTTGTGGCAAGACACTCACTTGGAGGTTCACGCACTAATTGGCATCACACGCCAAACCCGTCACCGGGTGCCGCACAACCAACACAAGATGAGGCTATTGAACCGCCACGAGCAATCCACTAGAGTTACCTTTACGATCTCCCTCGGGGAAGGCACAAGAACCCCTCACAATCAACTTGTAGTCGACGAAGCACAATCACCAAACTTCTCGATCTACCACCGCTGCTCTAAACCGTCTAGGTGATGGCAATCACCAAGAGCAACAAGAAATCCGCAGCGAGAACGCCTCCCAAGTGCCACTAGATACAAGCTATATGCGAAATGCACTTGGATCACTCAATCTCTATTGGGTTTTCACTAACCAAGCATGGAGATGAGTGGGAGGGAGTTTGCTCAGCTCAAAGGAGTCTCAAGATGTTCAAATGTGCGAGAGAGAGAGATCCCCTAGCCGGCCAACACATATTTATAGACCTCCTCAAAGTCCACTAGCCGTTGCCCTGTTAAGTTGGCGACAGACGCTCTTCACGGGGGCGACGGACGCTCCGTCGCCAGCGTCCGACGCACTGTCAGAACTAACCGTTGGGCTGCTTCACGGGCGACGGACGCTCCGTCGCCAGCGTCCGACGCTCGGTCCTCCAGCATCCGGCGCCTGTCTTCAAACTGCTCGCTTGCAGAGCTCTCTGGAAGCTCGACGGATGCTCTGTTGTTTCGCATCGGACGCTGCGCCTCAGCGTCCGGCGCGAACTCCTTGCTCTTGGGTTTATGAAAATATACCGAGAAAATATTTTCGGACGCTCCACCGAACCGACGGACGCTATGCCTCAGCGTCCGACGCGCTTTGAGTTTCTTTCTGGAGCTTCTCTGTGGCCGACGGACGCACGGAGTTCATAGTCCCAGCGTCCGACGCCCTTTTCTTCAGCGTCCGACGCCCTCTGTGCATCTCTGCTTCTTCCACCTTTGCTCTAAGTTGCCAAGCACTAAGTATACACTTAGGTGAGCTTGTCTTGGCATGTTTCACTTGTCAATTAGCATGGTGTATGTCACTAGGTCCTAAATGCACATGCAATATAGATAACACCTAGTGGCACTCAACAAACCGCACTCACTTTTGAATTTCCCCTCTTAATAGTACGGTTGTCTATCCTAAAAGTGATCACACCCACTTGGTGTCTTGACCACCAAAACAAAAGCCCTAGGAAATACCTTTGCCTTGTTTAGCTTAGGGTCTTTTCACTTTCCTTCTTCTCCAAGTGTGAGCTCTAGGTTTCCATCACCTTTGCTTGCTCCACCACTTGTCATCATCTTCAATGAGTGTACTAAACCTAATCAAACACTTAGAGCTAGGTTAGTACCTTAGGTTTCATCAATTATTCGAAACACTAGAGATCTCTCAATCTCCCCCTTTTTTGTAATTGATGACAACCCGATATAAATGAAATGAAATATGATTTTGAATTCACTATGGGTTTGAAAGAGTTTTACTCCCCCTACATATGTGCACTTCTTATGATTATGAGTCAAAGTTTTGCACATATGCTTAGATAGACCTTTTGGGAGGGATAAACCCCTTGCAAACTATGACATGATGCTAAGGTATAAGAAATGGACCTTTGAAGCGTGATACCATTCGATGTGCGCCAATCATACCTTCCTTAGCAACATGGTTAGCTCGATACCAATTGGATATACACATGATATTCTAAGGATCTAGCTAACTTCTATACATGCTAGTGATTAATTCATCAATCAAGATTATACTAGACATGTACCACACAAGCAAGTCATATTGAATTGAAGTACAATGCAAGCAAACATATGTGTGAATGAACATCCAAATGCAACAACTTGTTCATAGGCTTGTTCCCCCTACTTGTGTGCTCAATTTTTAATTTTAAAATTTTCAAAAACCTATTTCTCCCCCTATTTATATTTTCTTCCCCTTTACCAAGGCATTATCATTTTATCACATTTCTCCCCCTTTGTCACACATTACCACAAAGGAAACCATTTGTAGTAACATGTATCACTTGAGGATACTTAGGAAGATTTATTTATCAAGTCAATTTAGAAAGAGAGTGGGGTTAAAAATCTTTTATAGTTCAACCTAGATCACTTGTCCTAGATACTTAACACGGTTTACACCATGGACAAGCTTCTTCACACATCTTGCAATGGTTATATTGTCCATGTTGGTTAAGTACAAGAATAAGTATTCTAGATAAACATGCGAGGTTGCAAGCTTATCAACATGTCATATGCCACCACTAGATCAAGGAACTCATAGAAGCTATAGTGGTACCATATGTACATACAAAATTTTTGTTTTTCATGAATGAGCCTAACTTAGCAAGAGATGATGCCTATATGCTCTACACAAGTCTAGCAAAGGATGAATGCATATGTCAATCAATTGTACCTTGCTATCTTGGAGTAGAGGCATGTCATAAGTGGGGTGCATCAACTCATGTTGGAGAAATGCAAAATATTCAACTCATTCCTCAACTTGCAAAACCTCTTCTCATCAAGTGGTTTGGTGAATATGTCGGCTAATTGATCATCGGTGCCCACATTGTCAATGAAAATATCACCCTTTTGTTGATGATCTACTATGAAATGATGTCTCACATCTATGTGCTTGGTTCTAGAGTGTTGGATGGGATTGCTTGTAAGCTTCACCGCACTTTCATTGTCACATAGCAAGGCTTGAATTTGATTCCATAATCTTTCAAGGTGGCCTTCATCCATAATAGTTGTGCACAACAACTCCCTGCACTAATGTATTCGGCTTCGGCGGTAGAGAGTGCTACACTATTTTGCTTCTTGGATGACCATGAGACTAGTGATCTTCCCAATAGTTGACATGTTCCACTAGTGCTCTTCCTATCCACCTTGCATCCCGCATAATCGGAGTCCGAATATCCAACTAATTCAAATCTTGACCCCTTGGGAAACCATAATCCAACATCTTGTGTATGCTTTAGATATCTCAATATTCTCTTTGTGGCCTTCACATGACTCTCTCTAGTAGATGCTTGAAATCTTGCACACATGCATACACTAAACATGACATCCGGTCTTGATGCAGTCACATAGAGTAGAATTCCTATCATTGACTGATAGAGTGTTTGATCCACCATCATGCCACTTGTATCATTATCCAAGTGTCCATTAGTCCCCATAGGAGTACTAATGCCTTTAGCCTCTTCTAATCCAAACTTCTTCATCATGTCCTTGATGTACTTCCCTTGATTCACAAATGTGTCATTCTTAATTTGCTTGATTTGAAGTCCAAGGAAGTAACTTAGTTCACCAATCATGGACATCTCAAATTCATTTTCCATCATTTCACCAAACTATTCACAAAATTCTTGATTTGTAGATCCAAAGATAATGTCATTCACATAGATTTGCAAGACAAACAAGTCATTTCCAATCTTCTTTGTGAATAGGGTGGTGTCAACTAATCCAATCTTGAATCCCTTAGAGAGGAGAAAGCTTCTCAACCTCTCATACCATGCTATAGGTGCTTGCTTTAATCCATAGAGAGCCTTCTTGAGCTTGAATACATGGTCGTGCTTCTTTGTATCTTCAAATCCGGGTGGTTGCTCAACATATACCTCCTCATTGATATACCCATTCAAGAATGCACTCTTGACATCCATTTGGTATAGCTTGATGTTGTGTGCACAAGCATAGGCCAATAGAATTCTAATTTCCTCTAATCTTGCCACAAGAGCATATGTTTCCCCAAAGTCAAGACCCTCTACTTGAGTGTACCCTTGTGCTACTAATCTTGCTTTGTTTCTCACCACTATTCCATCTTGATCTTGTTTGTTCTTGAATACCTATTTGGTTCCAATGACATTGTGATTTCTTGGTCTATCTACTAGTTCTCAAACTTGATTTCTTGTGAAGTTGTTAAGCTCTTCATGCATAGCATTTATCCAATCCACATCCTTCAAAGCTTCATCAATCTTGGTTGGCTCAAATGATGAGACAAAAGAGTAATGCTCACAAAATGAAGCCAATCTTGACCTTGTTTGCACACCACTTTGAATGCCTCCAATAACTTGATCTAAAGGATGATCTCTTGCAATGTTGGTAGGTTGGAGTACTTGCATGTGGGAATCTTGAGCAATCGGTTGAGATGATGGACTAACTTGATTTTGATCTTGAACTTGAGCTTCATTTGCACTTGCTTGATTTTGAGTTGGAGAACCACTAGCTTGATTACTTGGAATAGTCTCTTGATATTCATCTTCATCTTGCACTTGTCTTGGTCTAATATCACCAATATCCATATCCTTCATTGCATTGACCAACTTGTCACCTCTCACATCATCCAAGTTTTCTTGTTCATATTGAGAGCCTTGAGTTTCATCAAATTCAACATCATGAACTTCCTCAAGAATTCCACTAGATAAGTTCCACACTCTATAAGCCTTGTTTGATGTAGAGTAACCAAGTAGAAATCCCTCATCACATTTCTTCTCAAACTTGCTTAGCCTTGTTCCTTTCTTCAATATATAGCATTTGCACCCAAATACCAGAAAGTAGGCAATATTTGGCTTTCTTCCATTCAAAAGCTCATATGGAGTCTTCTCAAGCATTCCATGACAATAGAGACGGTTGCTAGAGTAGCAAGCCGTGTTGATAGCTTCGGCCCAAAAGGAATGACTAACATTGTATTCACTCAACATTGATCTTGCCATGTCAATCAAAGTTCTATTCTTTCTTTCAACTATCCCATTATATTGTGGTGTACTTTGGAGAGAATTGATGGTTGATCCCAAAGTCATCACAAAGTTCATCAACTCTCGTGTTCTTGAACTCACTCCCATTGTCACTTATAACTCTCTTGATAGTTGTTTCAAACTCATTTTGGCATCTCTTGACAAATGACTTGAAGATATCAAATGTGTCACTCTTGTCACTCAAGAAGAATACCCATGTGTATCTTGTGAAGTCATCTACTATCACAAATCCATACTTGTTTCCACCAATGCTTGCATATGTAGTTGGTCCAAAGAGATCCATGTGTAATAACTCAAAAACTTTGCTTGTACTCATGATGCTCTTCTTTGGATGAGTGTTGCCAACTTTCTTTCTGGCTTGGCATGCACTAAATAGCTTGTCCTTCTCAAATGAGACATCCTTCAAGCCTCTCACAAGATCATGCTTGACTAGCTTGTTTAATTGCTTCATGCCAACATGTCCAAGACTTCTATGCCATAGCCAACCCATGCTAGATTTGGTGATGAGACATGTTGAGAGTTGAGTCTCACTAGCATTGAAATCCACAAGATATAGGTTCTCATACCGAAATCCCTTGAAGATCATATTTGACCCATCCACACTTAGAATTTCCACATCCTCCACTCCAAATATGCACTTGAAACCGAGATCACATAATTGAGCCATCGACAATAAGTTGAACTCAAGCCTTTCAACAAGAAGCACATTGCTAATGCTTAGATCATTGGAGATAGAAATCTTTCCAAGCCCTTTAACCTTGCCTTTGTCATTGTCACCAAAAGTAATACTATCAAAGCCATGATCACTATCTTGGTTTATTGAGTTGAACATCCTTCCATCTCCCATCATGTGTTGAGTGCACCCACTATCAAGCACCCAATACCTCCCTCCGGCTTTGTAATTTAACTACAAGAGAGATCAATTATTTTTAGGTACCCAAACTTGCTTGGGTCCTCCAAGGTTAGTTACCAAGGATTTTGGTACCCAAATGGACTTCTTGGAAGCCATCCATGGTGCACCAACAAACTTGGCATGAACACCATTAGTACCCTTGGAAAGAACATATAATGAACCAAATCTAATAGAGGATATGTCTTGCTTGGCCTTCTTGTTCTTGCATGCTTGATCATTGTGACCAACTTGCTTGCAACTTTTGCAATAGCTACCGGTGTTCTTCACAAAACGAGTTTTGTGAGGAACAAAAGCGGCCTTGCCTTTCTTGGGGGTAAAGCCATATCCCTCTTTGTAGAGAGAAGCTCTTTGGCTACCCAAGCACATAAGCAAGTGGTCCTCACCTCCATAAGCCTTAGCTAAGGAGTGATTGAGCTTGGTAACCTCCTTCTTGAGGGTTTCATTTTCAACCATTAGTGAGGCATCACACGTGAAAACATCACTAGTAGATGAAGTAGAAGTGGTAGTGCTACAATAGGGGTTAGTGGGAGCAACAATGATAGGAGTATAAAAAGATTCATCAAGAATATCACAATTAACTCTCATGTCAAATGTTTGAACAATCTCTTTCTTACTTTGATATAAGAGAGAGGAATGAGCTCTTTCAAGCTTAGTGGGAGACTTCACTAGCTTCTCATGGGCTTCCATTAGCCTCTCATGAGATGCTACGGTCTCATCAAGGTTTTGCTCAAGAGCCGCATTGGTCTTGCACAATTCCTTGCATTCCTTCCTCTTCTTATCTATGTATTCCTTAGCTTGTTCAAGCATGTCCATGAGTTCCTCCCTTGAGGGCTCCTCACTATCACTATCACTATCGCTCTCACTCTCACTCTCATCATGAGAAAGTACCTTAGTGGACTTAGCCATGAAGCATGATGATGGAATATCAAATAGAGAGATCTTGTCCCTCATAGCAATGCTTGTAAGAGCCTTCTTCTTGGTAGTGGTCTTCTTCTCTTGATCATCATCATCACATGAAGAGTCACTATCCCATGTCACTATGTGAGAATACCCCTTCTTATTCTTGTCAAAGGTGGGATTCTTCTCTTTCTTGTCTCTCTTCTTGTGATCATCATCATCTTTGTCACTATTGTATGGACAATGAGCAATGAGATGATCAAAACTTCCACACTTGAAGCACTTCCTAGGCTCATCAAAGTTCTTGGAAGATGGTCTCTTTCTTCTTGCATGATAGCCCTTCTTCTTCATGAATCTTCCAAATTTTCTCATAAATAGAGCCATTTCTTCATCAACCTCACTAGCACTTGAGTCTTCATCCTCACTTGATTCTTCATTTTTGGCTTTGCCCTTGCTCTTGTGTGATGAAGTAGCTTTGAAATCTATGCTCTTCTTCTTCTCATCTTTCTTTTCTTCTTTCTTGACATCTTTCTCTTTGTTGTTTCGGTAAGCATCTTGAGTCATCACATCTCCCAAAACTTGGTTAGGAGTCACGGTATCCAATCCACCTCTCACAATCAAGGTCACAAGACTTCTCAAGAAATTGTGAGAGAATTCCTTGTCCTCAACCTTCTCACCAAGGGCCGTGAGATCATTGACTAGCACTTGTAGCCTATGGAACATCTCCGGCACATTCTCATCATCCTCCATCTTGAAGCTTGCAAACTTTTCTTTGAGGATGTATGCCTTTTCACTCTTGACGGGTTGAGTGCCTTCAAATGATTCTTCTAGCTTCTTCCAAGCCTCATGAGCACTCTCAAGATTCTTGATTTGCTCAAACACTTTTTCATCGAGTGCCTCATGAATAGCACTTAGATCAATATCATTGTGTTGCAACTTTTCTTCCTCTTGAGGAGTGGGAGTCGCCTCATTCACTACCTCAAACTTCTTGTCCACCACAAGTCAAACCTTCCGGCTAATTGACTTGATATGAGCGGTCATCTTCACTTTCCAATAGCCATAGTTTGAGCCATCAAACTTGGGTGGTTTCTTCATGTTGTTGATATGAGCCATCTTCACACCGTAGGTTGTTAAGCCTCAAATCAATGGTGTACTAGCTCTGATACCACTTGAAAGGTCCTAAGTGATGGCTAGAGGGGGGGTGAATAGCCTAATTTGAAAACTAAAAACAATATCAACAACAAGTTAGATAACAATGAGGAGAAGCTTGACTTGCACTAGCCTACTAGGGGATGCAAAGCCACCTAACCACAATTTCTATCCTAATAAGTTCTAGGATCACTCAATGCCTACTCAATTCTAGTAGCCCTCTAGGCACACCCTAATATACTAAGACGAGTATAAATAAGGTAATGCAAAGATGGGAAGAAAGATTATACCACCGTGGAGTTGTAGGGGATGAACCAATCAAGTGGATACCAATAAGATCACACAATCACAAGAGACAATGGTTGACACTTGATTTTCTTCCGAGGTTCACTAGTTTGCCAACTAGCTAGTCCTTGTTGTGGCAAGACACTCACTTTGAGGTTCACGCACTAATTGGCATCACACGGCAAACCCGTCACTGGGTGCCGCACAACCAACACAAGATGAGGCTATTGAACTGCCACGAGCAATCCACTAGAGTTACCTTTGCGATCTCCCGCGGGGAAGGCACAAGAACCCCTCACAATCAACTTGTAGTCGACGAAGCACAATCACCAAACTTCTCGATCTACCACTGTTGCTCCAAACCGTCTAGGTGATGGCAATCACCAAAAGCAACAAGAAATCCGCAGCGAGAACGCCTCCCAAGTGCCACTAGATGCAAGCTATATAAGAAATGCACTTGGATCACTCAATCTCTATTGGGTTTTCACTAACCAAGCATGGAGATGAGTGGGAGGGAGTTTGCTCGGCTCAAAGGAGTCTCAAGATGTTCAAATGTGCGAGAGAGAGAGATCCCCTAGCCGGTCAACACATATTTATAGAGCCCCTCAAAGTCCACTAGTTATTGCCCTATTAAGTTGGTGACAGACGCTCTTCACGGGGGCGATCGACGCTCCGTCACCAGCATCCGACGCATTGTCAGAACTAGCCGTTGGGCTGCTTCACGGGCGACGGACGCTCTGTCGCCAGCGTCCGACGCTCGGTCCTCCAGCGTCCGGCGCCTGTCTTCAAACTGCTCGCTTGCAGAGTTCTCTAGAAGCCCAACGGACACTCCGTTGTTTCGCGTCGGACGCTGCGTCTCAGCGTCCGACGCGAACTCCTTGCTCTCGGGTTTCTGAAAATATTCCGAGAAAATATTTCCGGACGCTCCACTGAACCGATGGACGCTGTGCCTCAGCGTCCGATGCGCTTTGAGTTTCTTTCTAGAGCTTCTCTGTGGCCGATGGACGCACGGGGTTCACAGTCCCAGCGTCCGACGCCATAGTCCGTTGCGTCGGACAGCGTCCGACGCCCTTTTCTTCAGCGTCCGGCGCCCTCTGTGCGTCTCTGCTTCTTCCACCTTTGCTCTAAGTTGCCAAGCACTAAGTATCCACTTAGGTGAGCTTGTCTTGACATGTTTCACTTGTCAATTAGCATGGTGTATGTCACTAGGTCCTAAATGCACATGCAATATAGATAACACCTAGTGGCACTCGACAAACCGCACTCACTTTTGAATTTCTCCTCTTAATAGTACGATTGTCTATCCTAAAAGTGATCACACCCACTTGGTGTCTTGACCACCAAAAGAAAAGCCCTAACAAATACCTTTGCCTTGTTTAGCTTAGGGTCTTTTCACTTTCCTTATTCTCCAAGTGTGAGCTCTAGGTTTCCATCACCTTTGCTTGCTCCACCACTTGTCATCATCTTCAATTAGTGTACTAAACCTACTCAAACACTTAGAGCTAGGTTAGTACCTTAGGTTTCATAAATTATCCAAAACACTAGAGATCTCTCAGCACCATACAACTTTGGGTAAGTATATGAGTTTGGGTAGTGGAACCGTATAATTTTGGCTGATCATACTACATAATTTAAATGCACAATTTGATTCATGCAGGGACCACTGGATCTGCATCGTCATTTATCCTAGACAAGGAAGGGTGCTAGTACTAGACTCCGCAAATTATCAGCCATCAAGCTATGGACATTTCCTTGAGATGCTAGAGATGTAAGTCGAGATATATATGCACGTATACTTTTGCATTGTAAGTGTTTTTAAGAATAATTAACATGGTGATTGTATTCGAGTTCGTAGGGTATGGCGGTTTTATAAAATGAACGGTGGAAAGCTTGTTTCGAAGAAAAAAGAAAATGATCCATTGGAAGTTATATATGACTAGCCAGTAAGTATGAAAACTTACTCTTATTAATACAGATCATACATGTACTCTGTGGATATATTACGTGTGCGAGCATCTATAAATAACCACTTTTCTGTTTTATAGTGCCACAAGCAACCAGCAGGATCTGTCCTCTGTGGATACTACGTGTGCGAGCACATGAGAGGAGCAGACATAGAAAACTTGAAGAAACCTTCCAAGAAGAAAGCCAAGGCGACGACGATCAATGAAAAGACATTGTACACCATAGTTGAGGACATGTGCCTTTTCCTCATCAAATAGGCCATCTCAAGTGTAGGGAAATATCATGATTATGAGAGTGAATTAGCCAAGCCCGAGTACAAAGCGCTAATAGAGGTTTATAGCCTAAAACTTACTCGGAGTGGATTTTAGAGGACATATCCAAACTCTTGATGTGTGTGAATGTGAGACTCATGTATATAATGTGCCACACTTGTAACTTTATTGCGAGCACAGAACTTTGAAGTAATACATGTATGTATGAGATATTTAAATTACATGTTGCTATATTTAAACACCATCTAAGAGGGTTTAGTAGTTTCAATAACAATATATATGTATATATTAGATAATACAATAATATATATATATATATATTAAAAATATAAAATCTGAAAAGCATTTGCACAGGCAGTTCTCTTAGTGAATCGCATGTGTAAATCAGCCATTTACATAGGCGGTTCACTAAGAGAACTGCCTATGAAAATGGGTTTCTACAGACGGTTCACAAGCAACCACCTGTAGAAATGATCCATTTCTACTGGCCCCCAGCGCAGGCGGGGCTGGGAAACGCTTGTGAAAATGGGTTCCCAACCGCCTGTATAGGCCGGTTTGTTGGGAGTAGGCCCTAGAGGTAATAATATAGATGATTGTATTTCCTTGTATCCATGACATGTTATGAGTTCAATGAGTATCCATTAAAGACAACTTGTACCGATAAGCAATTATGTGAATTGTTTGTGAAACTCTTTTACTTGTATGGTTATTCTAAAGTTGTCCCTGATCGGAGTTCGTGCTAGAATGTACATGAATATTAGATCAACACATTATTAGTTGATGACTATGTTTCACAAGTCATGGACATGGAGATGTCAAACTAATAATGTGGGCACATGTAGGACATGGTGCTGGACAGACCCTACATGAGATTGTCTCTATACACATCATGTACGTTATGTCCTTAGACCTGAGATTGTCGCATGTACTCAAGATGTGAAACGACCTACTTAGAAACTACCAAACACTACTCCGTGACTGGGTAGTTATAAAGGTGGCTTTCGGGTTTGTCGGGAAACATGCTGTGAGACATAGTCAATCAAGATGGAATTTGCCACTCTCCATATGAGAGAGATATCACTGGACCACTGAAATGATTAGATCATGAAATGCATGGCCGTGCTTGGGTTAAGTGTTAACCCACGAGTTGGACCAAATATTGTAAGGCAAAGGAATAACATGTATATTGTATTGTGGTGGTTCGTCTGATATGATCGTAGCGTATACATAGGAGTTGACACGCCTTGCTAGAGGCCACTATCAACTATTGGTTGAGTAAGAGTACTTGAGCCATGTCTATGTATGTGTGAGCCCATAGGGTCAGACGCTTAAGGGGATGGAAGCCTAATTCGGGTTGGACTCGAATTAGACTAGGTTTAGGGTTACTAATGGGCCTCCAACGTGGGAGCTCATTAGGACGCCTATATAAGCAAGGGGAGGCGCGGGGCGAGCCGACTCACGCCTTTTGGCATCCACCGTCGTCCTTCTCACGCTCGTGCCTAGTACTCCTCGCGGACCTAGCAGCCTGGAGGCGTAACGCTTCCTCCCTGCACGTGTGGGATACCTCGGAGGTGTTGCATCTGTGGCACAAGGTCGGAGCTGGTCGGAGGTGATCGGAACCGGGTCGGAGGTGATCGGCAACGGGTCGGAGCTGGTCGGAGGTGATCGGCAACTGGTCGGAGTTGGTCGGGGACTTGCTCGAACGATCCGTACGTGGTCGGACTGACGGACGGCCACGCAACTACATGACACTGCTACGACGCGAACGACTACGTCGAGTTGCTTTCGCTGCACCTACGCGTCTAGTGGTAACCCCGTGATCTATAACTAGCACTAGTTCTTGATTTATGGGGTAGAAAAAAATTTGTTTTTCCGGCTAGCGTAGCAACCTCATAACCCTTAAGTGGTATCAGAGCCTATAGTTGCCTCGTTATACATTCGGGTGTGTGCATATGGAGATATGCATGGTTTTGGATTAATCTCTGATCATGGTTCGTGATCTTGCCACGTTGGTATTGTAACGATCTACTTGTACCGGTCGGGATTCCGCCATCCGAGTTAAGTGATACATGTAAACCCAATTATGGTGAGTTGGAGATCAATAAGATTGATCGAATAGGACCTAGGTCATGTTCCAAGCGCATGAGATGCAGAGGCGGCGGCGGATTGGATCCGCCGTCAGAGGGAAATTTGTAGAAAAGTGTTGTTCGGTAAAATGGTCATAACTTTTGCATACGACCTCGGATTGAGAAAAACTTTAAACGAAAATCGTGCGCCAGAAAATTTCGCTTTCATTTGAGAGTAGCATGGCAGCTTTTAGTGAAATCAGATTTGCGAAAAACAGCTTGCAAAATTATGTTTTTGGCGTTTTTAGATTAGACGTCGGAATCGGTTAACTCTATTTTGCAGGTATTTGTGATTGGTATAGCTCTTACATGTATATGATGCATGTATGTAATTAATTCATGGCTTGCACGTCATGGTTAAGACAATATGGCTGGAGCCACAGATATTGTCCATTCATATGTAATGGCCTGCGTGCTAATATGTGATGATCCTACGACTATGAAATTCCTTTTCACTATGTTACGGTAGTGATAGATAGTCTTGGTGGACTCTTCACGGAGGATGGCATGCATGAATCATGGAGATGGCGATCACCATGATGAACATATTGACTGAGATGGAGATCTCAAAGGAACAATGGGCTATACCAAGTCAAATCTGTGTTTATGTTGTTCTTACTTTGTTCTACTTTCACGTGCGATAATGTTTTTGTCTACATATGCGGTAGTGAAGTAGAATGATCCCTCAGCAATGTTTAAGTTGTAATGCTCCTCCAAAACCTTGCAGTGTCACATGTCTTGTATGATCAGTGGTAGGTCTATGAAAGTAGGGTGCCACTAGTTTTCCTTGACTAGACATGTTCGTATCAGATACTTACTGCAAAAGGTTTGGTTACTTGAACAAGGTTATTCTAACGGTTAGGGATCTTGGAGCATTAGTTGTTGGCAACACAAGCATAGAGATGCCACCCAACAACAAGAGTCATATGTGATATGATTAGCAAGGAGTTGCTTACCGATCTACCATGTCTTCTAGCGGTGATGCTAAAGCTCACTAGTCGACTTGTTAGTTGTGGGTCTTGAATCACTAAGTTTCAATAGAGGGATATTGATTTTAGTAGGAGTATATTTTATTTACTCTATTTTGGATACATTGTCTTAGTATTTTGCATTACTTTTGTTGTAGATGGCTCCCAGTAATCAACTATTTACTTTGCGTTCAATTCTTGAGAAAGATAAGTTGAATGGAACAAACTATGCGGATTGGATCCGCAACCTGAGAATTGTTCTCAGGGCTGAGAAAAAGGAAGATGTTCTAGACACCCCATTACCAGATGAGTCTGTTGATAATGCACCTGCTGCAGAGAAACCCGCTTACAAGAAAGTATGTGATGTTGATCTTGAAGTGGGTTGCCTTATGCTCGCTTGCATGGAGCCAGATCTCCAGATGCAATTTAATAATAATCATGCAGCGTACGATATGATCGTGGTGCTTAATGATATGTTCCAGACTCAAGACAGGACTGAAAGCTTCAATGTTTCCAAGGCTTTTGTTGAAACCAAGCTAGCAGAGGGCGCAACTGTTGGCCCACACGTGATCAAGATGGTTGGTCACACTCAGAGATTGGAGAAGCTAGGCTTCCCAATGGGCCCAGAGTTGGCCACTGATTTCATACTTGCGTCTCTTCCGTCTAGCTATGGGAACTTCATTTCGAACTACCATATGCATGGGGCGGAGAAGGGCTTGAATGAATTGTGTGGCATGCTTAAGATAGAAGAAGCTGATATCAAGAAAGCTGCTGGCAGTAGCCATGTGATGGCGGTCCAAAACAAGCCTAACTTTAAGAAGAGGGCGTGGAAAAGGAAGAAGGCGAAGGCTAAAGATGAGATCTCTAAGCCAAACCCTCCTCCTGCGCCCAAGGCTGCTAGACCAGCTAAAGCTAAATGCTTTCATTGTAATGGGAAAGGTCACTGGAAAAGGAACTACAAGTTGTACTTAGAATCCTTGAAGGATGGCCGTGGTAAAGGTACTCCCGCTGCTTGTACATTTGTTGTTTATCTTACAGACATTTTTCTCGCTGATTCTTATATTAATTCTTGGGTATTTGATACCGGATCGGTTGCTCATATTTGCAATACGATGCAGGGAATGATAAGAAGTAGAAGCGTGAAAAGAGGAGAAGTTGATTTCCGCGTGGGCAATAATGCAAGAGTTGTTGCGTTGAACGTTGGGACGGTGCAACTTCACCTCCTGTCAGGATTTATCATGGAATTGAATAATTGTTATTTTGTTCCTAGTTTAAGTCGAAACATTGTGTCACCTTCATGTTTGATGAAGGATGGTTATTCATTTGCGAGTAAAGACAATGGTTGTGTGATCTCAAAGAATGACATGTTTGTGGCTTTTGCATCCACTGTGAATGGGTTGTTTATTTTAAATCTTGATGATGCACCTATCTGTAATATTAATGCTAAAAGGCCTCGGTTTAATGAGTTAAGTCCTACTTATATGTGGCATTGTCGTTTAGGTCATATAAGTGAGAATTGCATGAAGAGGCTCCATTTTGATGGGGTTCTAACCTCGTTTGATTTTGAATCATACGAGACATGTGAGGCTTGCTTGTTGGGTAAGATGACCAAGTCACCTTTCACAGGTTTTCCTGAGAGGGCGATAGACTTATTGGAACTTGTACATACCGATGTATCTGGACCAATGAGTACGATAGCTAGAGGCGGATTTTGTAACACCCGGTTTTAAGACCAAAACCAGATGTACCCTATATTTGAGCCCAGGAAGTCAAATCTCACATATAGCCACAGAACAAGGTAATATCAAAAGACAATACCTGAAATATATAACATATAAGGTCATAAAGGATAACCTTAAGCAGCAAACAGCAGAACGATAACTCTGATCTTCTGGTGCAGACTCCAAGTCCACATGGACCAACTGACTGGTTGATCACAAGCCTATCTTCGTCAACTCTTGCAATCTGGTACCCATCTGGGATTTTTAAAGGTGATAACAACAAGCGTCAGTTCACCATGCTCAGTAAGTATAACAGGGGGATCATGAGGCTCAAAAAGGATAGACACGGGTTTAACTACGTCAGCTTTTAGTAAGTCATAATTTTAGCAATTGAGTAGCATCAAGTTCTTCATAAGCCCAAATAACCACATAATCAAGGTAACAAGATATAATGTGTATATGAACAAATAACAATAACTTATGATTAATAACAACTGATGAACTATGACATAAGGACATCACACAGTAAGGAGCCCAAGCCTCTCATAACAGTGAGCACGGTTGTCATGATAGTTTTACACTCTGCAGAGATCGTACATCTTTACCCACAAGTCGTGAATTGCTCTTTCACCCGAGGTAGCTAGTCTCTTAACCCACTTCCAAGGTAGGTCGGCAGGGTTCACTACGAGACCTTTCGTAGGTTCTACTAATAAGTAGCAACTCGCTCCAAGTTTCCTCAGTGAAAAGCTAGGGCTCCCCTCCTGAAGGTCACCGCAGCGCACTCAACAGGTAGGACGAGCCCCAACAAGTCAGAGCCCTTCTTGCGCCCTTTCGGGTAAGCTGCCACAAACTAGTAAAAGTCTAGTACTAAGTCAAGCCAGAGCCATATAGCTTATGGTAGCATTGTTTTCCTGGGGGAATCCTCTTACAGAGATACCCCTATGAGTGAGAACACAGGTGTGAGTTCCTGATGTTCCACCTATAGTCCACGTTGCTAAAAAGTCATCTTTTATCGTTATTGCATATATCATTAGTCAAGTTACATGATCATGGTCATTCTTTAAGAGCACTAGCTTTGATCTACCCTATGCAAACCCTCAAAGGTGACAAGGTACAGGATATCAAATATCTAGGAAGTCCTTAAGGGTAACAAGGTAGACACATGCATATGAATTAAGTAATTAAGGTGAATAGGACAACAAGGAAGATCCCATGCTATACTTGTCTCAAACTCAAGTCCTTGTTCAAAGATCAACTTCTTTAAACGATCTTCTGAAATGTCATTCTTCTTGATCACCAACGTACCACTCACCGATTGGACAAGATCACAAACATCACTCAAACACCTGATCAAACATACATAATATACATACATATCTATTTAGAACAATACATCAATCAATGAAAAGGATTTATAAAAAAAACTACGCGTTGCTACGATCACACAAACGCGAAGAACACGCTAAACAAAGCTACGGTGATCAATCTACGACTAACGGTAGATCGGCTTTTGAAAAGAGAAATAAGAGCTTCATTAATTTTAGTTATGTAAAAGGATGAATAAGGTATTTCAGAGGAATACCTAAGTTGGATTAAGTCAAAATTATATTTAGATTTGAAAACCAAAATGGAACTATACATATTTTATTTATAAAGCATATTACATAGTCTTTTAATCAAGTTAGGGATTAACCATGAAAATACATTACTATTAACATAGTTATAAAAGACACTACTGCGTAGATTACGTCGATACAAAACCAACGCAACTTGAACGAGGCAAAATGGATTTAAAACGAAGGAGATATGATTAAAACAAGTTTTAGGAAATAAAACACATATTTAAAACCATTTAATAAATAAATATTTTCAATGTTTCAAAACAAATTTGATTTTGATTTCAACATGTAGATAAAAACTCTACGAATCTAACGCAACTTGTTTGGATGAAAACGGATTTAAAACGCATCTTTTAAAAGCTTTTTAAAACTGATGGCAAAACTGTAATTACAGATTTTCTATTTATTTTCAAATAAAACAAAGCTGAAAAGAAAAATACGCTTTCGAGCCGAGGAAGTGTAAACAGGAACAACGCCAAGGACCTGTGGTTGCTGGGCCAGTCGGTTGCCACGTGGCGTGACGCGGTAGGGCGGGTCCACGGGAGCGGCGTGGACCACGCGCGGGGCTCTGGTCCAGTGGTCCACCGGTCCATGGTGGACCAGAGGGTGTACCCCTTCAGGGCTCTAATCCTAGCCACCCAGAGCTGGATGGATGGCGCAGGGAGGCGCTCGGGCGTGGGGGACGCCGGCCGGCTGTGCATCATTGGGCTCAGTAACCAGGCCGCTGTCTTCTAGCGCCAAACGCATCGACTGATCTCCGACCAGATTCCCCCAGCACCCATCGTGAACACCGTCGTCATCTCCCCGATCTCCGACGACTCCGACCAGGCAGTATCTCTCGATGGCACGGTCTCCTCAGCCTCGGTCGCTTCCACGAGGCCCGAAACGCCCGGTTCATCCGGATCGACCAGCGACATCCCAGAGTTCCCCCTAGGTTTCGGGGGGATAGGTTTTCAAGTCTCCGCCGACAGCGTCCCACGCGACAATGAGACGGAGGCCGATCGCATCGCGAGGGAATAGCGCAACAACGAGCGCACACGACGGCACGAACGGGAGCGCATCGAGCAAGAGAAACGAGACGAGGAACACCACGAACGCGAACGACTTGCACGTGAGCAGCGCGAGTGAGACCAGAGAAAGGGTGGTCGCATGCCAGGACATAATCTCTAGAATGACTTCGACCGGATAGGCGACGTTCCGATATACCCAACTCCGAGCGCCAACCTCGCCGCGGCAACATGCGAGCTGTCCAAACTCCTCCCTACGCCCCAGACAGAGAAAATAGGAGCTCACCTCAAAGCAGCAGTGGTTCAGATGTATAAGGCAGCCCACCCGTCTCAATTTTCTGATCAGTCTCACAACAGAAACCACCCCAGAAGCCCCTGCGGGAGTACAGACAAAGATCCCCGCCACGTGACGGTGAAGCAAGCGACGACGCTCGGTGTGAGCGAACGCCGGAGTAGGCACATCGTAGCCCTCCGAGGGAGTACAAGCGAAGATCTCCGCTACGCGATGGGGAGGAACGCGGCTACCCACGACGCAAACGAACACCAGAACCGGCGCGACGAAGCCCTCCGAGGGAGTACCGAGGCAGATCCCCGCGGCATGACAGTAATCCACGACGCGACCTAACACCACCACCCATCAGAACTTTGCGACCTCTTTCCCTCGCCTGCGCGCTATCCGGTGGCCAATGAATTTTAGGGTAACATCGATGGACAAATACGACGGCAAGATAAACCCAGAGCAATGGGCCTCCACCTACGAGATCGCCGTATATGCTTCGGGAGGAAACCAAGATGTGATGGCCAACTACCTCCCCGTGATGTTGTCGACCACGACCAACAATTGGCTCCAGAAGATCCCCGAAGGCACGATCGATAGCTGGGAACAGCTCAAAGAAATCTTCATTAAAACATACAAAGCCACGTGTGTCCAGCCGGGAACGCGTTACGACCTGGAAAACGTCCGCCAGAAGAGCAACAAGAGTCTGCGCGAATACATCAGGTGTTTCTCCAATAAGCGATTGAGCATCACGGATATCTCCGACCCAGAGGCCATCGCCATATTCTCCAACGGTTTACGCACCGACGAACTCAAAAACAAGCTGGCACGGAAGATACCAATGACCATAGAAGAGCTCATGACGATCATGAATCCTTACGCCAACCAAGATGACGCTGCCCGAAGCAGGGAGACCAGGTGACAATACTCCCGCTCCCCGGAGCGTGGAAGGGACAGGGATCGCTGATTAGACTACCGCAACGATGGAAGACCTGGTGATCACCAGGTCTACAGATCGAGTAACTCAGAGTGCTACCCGCAGAAGTACAATTGAAGATGAGACGCTCGTTACGTCGCTAATACAAATGCCAGACCAAGAAAGAACTACGACGAAAGCTACGACAAGATCCTCAATGGCCCATGCCCCATACACAAGAATGCCAAGCACTCCATGCGTAATTGCGACCTCCTCGAGCAGGCGGTGAAAGGAAGAGGAGACAAGAGGGCAAAGAAGGACGATCCCGACAAGGGCAGAGATCAAGAACCACCAGCATCGGAGTTCCGCCCACCATCAACAACGTACTCCATCTTCGGAGGCGTTGTGGTCGTTGAAGCAGAAAGGAGACGTCGCCAGGTACGCAAGGATGTTTACTCGGTAGTAGCAACAGACGAGGGCGCGGACGACACACGCCACCTAGACTGGTCAGAACAGCCCATCAGCTTCTCCGAGAAGACGAGTGGACAGACTTCAGGTACCCTGGTCGCTTCCTGCTCATCATTGATCCGACCATCACCATGTGCCGTTTCAGGAAAGTACTGGTCGACGGCGGTAGTGCCCTCAACATCATATTCGTCGATGCCTTCCGCCAACTCGAGTACTCCAAGAAGGACCTTGTGCCTGCGAACTTCTCCTTCTGGGGGATCATCTTCAACAAGGCGTCAACACCGTAGGCCGGATCACCCTCCCTGTGAAGTTTGGCAATCAAGACCACTTTAGGGTGGAACACATCACCTTCATCATCGCCGACCTTGAAATAGCCTACCACGCGATACTGGGGCAACCAGCACTTGCCAGGCTCATGATGGTTCTGCACTACACCTATATGGTGCTCAAGATCTCGACGCAGCAAGGCATCCTCAGCCTCCGAACGAACCTCAAGATCGCATATGAGTGCGAACAACAAACGATAAACGCCGTCGAAAAGCCTTGTCTCCCGACGCGTATAGCCCAAAGGGCAGCGACAGCCCGCCCGCGAAAAAGCAGAAGGAAGCAGAAGAAGCAGCAATCACTCCCAACTCCGGCGGTGAACGAGCATAGAGGTCGATAGCTCCGGGCAATGCAAGACGCCCTAATATAATCCTAAAAAGTTTGTATTGTTCTACCTCCAAACAATGAATAAAGGTGCTTTATCTCCATTGTATCTCATCTAACCAAACCTGTTATGAAATGCTCACGGTGTACGACAATCTCCACAAAGCGCCCACGGTGCACAAAGACCTTTGCGACGCGCTCATGGCGTAGATTAACCACTCCAAAGACATTTACAACTACCCTCACCGCAACAACGCCGATAACACACGACGACCACGATAGTGCGACTACTAACGATCGACGACCTCTCCAAAACACTTCCATAGTGTTCGACGACCTCTCCAAAACGCAACACAGCGTTTCTCCAAAGAGCCTGGCCATAACCAGAAAGCTCCCGAAGCTGGTCTATCAATGGGTCATAGTGAATAGAAGTGGCTACTCTAAGCACTACAACCATGTTGACAGACCTCCTAAGTGATACTTCCTCATAAACCGGGCAGTGTCATTTAGGTCGGGAGCCATGAGGCTATGCGCCCAGAATCTATATACGACCACGGTACGGTCAACGACTCTACAAGCAGCATGGCTATTCGCCCAGCGTCTGCAGGAACGGTCGCCACAGGCCATAGTCACGCCACGATTAGTCCTCTCGGAAAAAGGACCTGACCCTGGTATCATCCAAAGCATGCATGAGTTGTTCGCCCTCTGCGCCGCGGGTTGCCAGCAGCGTACCTCCTTGGGAGTCCTTATGTACCCTACGCGTGAAGTGGCGCTAGCCCTACGATCTGGAGCATTTGAGACCCAAGACAGAATGACTCATCGCTACGGCTCACGACTAGCGGGCACGACAGGACATACAAGTGAAACAAAAGCTCACCGCCCGGACATATTACAGCTTTGTAGTTTTCACTTACACGTCCGACCACTCGTATCCGAGATGCAAATCACCGATGTCTTGCAGCAAACAAGAGCATGATAACAAAATCGACATTGGAGAGACAACGCCTACAGAAAAGTTACTCCAGTAATTACAACTTCATCCTACTGATGCGATAAGCGACCACCTCACAAATGTTCCTAGTCCAGAGATCAAATTCATGTCGAATCTGACATTCCAAGCTACAGTACATGATGATCCAAGGCGTATTATCACCCCAGTGGCGACACTCTCTCCAGGAACACTGATGAGGAGCGACGACCACGACTAAATTCGGAACATCCTCCGGCGCACGAATACCCAGAGACCGCCTGATCCTGTGCATATCATCACGAGAGCGGTCCCGAAGACGATGCAAGAATCGGTCGCAAAAACAACCATCTTGCAGGGCACCTCCACCGATAGAATCAAGGATAGCACGCGCCTCCGGATTCGCCGAATCGGCATAAAACATCATCATGGCCCTGAAGTACATAGCAAGATCATCTCCAACGACCATTGCCCTACCGATAAGATCCCGCCCGACAGGGTCTCGCCCAAACACCATCAACCGCTCCAGGCCACGAAGAACAAAGCCTCACGATTGTCGACATCAAGAAAGCGCTGCACGAAGGCAGACTCCAGGAAAGGGTAGTAGAGCTGATAATAGTCCTGAACGCGCCAAAGAGACACGAGCCGAATCGTCGAAGCATCATCGCAAAAGTGGCAAAAGAGACAGCAGATTGGGCGAATGTTCACATACTCACGCACATTGTCGCCGTCGCCGATCACAAGAAGAAGAATCCGGAAGACCAAGTCCTCAGGCAAAGCCAGCAAGGCGAGGAACCCACTGCAAGGCGCGCACCACCACCCTCCATCTCCACCGACCAAACCCTAGTGTCAATGAACTCTCCACCAATGACCCAAACTTTCCACAAGACAAGAGCAAAGATCGGCGAATAAGGTGGATTAGAATCCCCTCAAATCACCAATAATATATGGCACCAAATCGCCGCTATTCGAATCCCAAACAAGCTAAGGCAAAGAAACGTGACCCTTCCCGTTCCGTCAAACCGCCGAGGTAGCCTTTATACCAAGAAGCACGGCGCTTCGACTTCCAGGGTTTTTGGGAAACCACAACGATCGAATACGGAACCGCCACGCCAACCACCTTTTGCGCCGCACAAACGGGCCGATAAAACCAGACACAAAATCATGTCCCATTTAACTCTGTTTACCTTTCGCCTTATGCTTTGTGGCTAATTATTCCTTTTGAACAATGCTACAGTCCCGGGACTGGATGCGTGTCTGTCTCATTTTTTACGCAGCAGCAGCAGGGCGCCTACAGTAACCTGGCCGACAAGGATGATAAGGCCACCCGCACAAAAACTCGGGGACTCCGTCAACACCGACTATCACCCTCAATGTCAGTTGCATTCCCGACCAGGCTCGGGGACTTCGCCTAGCTCCACGCCGAGCAAGGCTCGGGGACTGCGATCAGGCACCAGAAAATGACCACCAGACGGACAACACCCGGGACTGACGACCCAGGACTGCGAATAAAAACCAAAAGACCCCGATGCAAGAATCTCTCCGAGCTCCTTCCATCAGGCTCGGGACCACGGGTATTCGCAGTCGTTTATCATTAAACTAGTATTTCAATCCTTTATTTTCAACATACTTGATCCTGATGCAAGAAGCTACTCGCTACTTACATCAAGCTCGGGGCTACGGGTACTCGCAGTCGTTTTTTGCAAATTTATGGTCCAATCTCTATTTATTTACTTTACGCATTACTTTATAAAGCATGGCACCACGTGCATACTTCACCGCTACCATGCTCGGGACTAAGTGGGTACACTTTACCTTGCGGTGAATGTACCAATCTTGTTCACAAACAAAGCTCTGCTGTTTTAATGTGCGGTTTTTGCAGAGCCTAAGTGGGTACACTTCACCAGGGAAAGACCTTTCAAAAAAAAATTCTTCTTCAGCACGTCACATTCTTCCAGCAAGCAGCCGTAGCATCCGGCAAGGAGACCAGCTCGCATGCAAAGTTACGACATTCTCGACCAGATCAACCTAGTTGGGAGACCTCTACGAGTAGCACCTCGACTAGCCATACTGTTCGGGGCTCTACGACGACCACCCCCGCATGATGGCGACCAGCTGGGCGCCTCTCAGGATGACGCCGCGGGCTCGCGAGAAGAATATAACATGCTCGGGGACTTATTGGGGATATAACCTCGACATATCCCCAGGGACCTTCTTGGGCCTGCTGACCAGGAGACGGCCCAGCCTACGAGGCCTTGCGGCACGCGACCAGCCCGTCGTGCTCGCTAAGGACTCCTAAGAGGACTTGCTCGCCAAGGAAGATCCTAGTAGATAGACTCGGATCCCTTGTCATAGGAACCGATCGTAATCTGTTAGGATATGGAAATTGTAACCCTGCTCCCTGACTATATAAGGCGAGCAGGGACCCCCCTCAAAAACCCCCAGACAACCTCTCTCAGATCATCTACAGATCTTGTAACCTGATATACGAGATCAATCTAGCCACCAGAACACAGGACGTAGGGTATTACGGCGATTTGTCAGCCCAAACCTGTCTAAATCGTCGTGTCTACGCTCTCTGTGTTACGCTTGATCGTCGTCGCCACAACCTCCACCTAACAATCTACTACCATGAGGTACCCCCTAGGTAGACTGTGACGCATATTTCCTCGACAATAGTATCATCATCTTTCTTCAATAACTTTTTCAGGTAGACTGGGCAATCTCTCTTGTAATGCCCTCTTTGAAGCATTCCTTGCGCTGGTCTTTTTCAGCATTGCCACATTTTCGGTAGTCCTCATCCTGAGAGTCCTTTTCTTTTTCCCTTTCAATTGTCTTTTCTTGTGGCTTGGAGGGAGAGTCTTTATCCCACTGGGGTTTCCCGTGTGGTTTCTTGTAATAATTCTTTATTTTATTGTCCTTCACAAGATGAGCTGAGTCACCTTGTGTGGACTTAAGTCTCTCTTCCTCCTGAACACACATTGCAATGAGCTTTTCAATGTCCCAGTTTTTTAGCATCATGTTATAGTTCACAGCAAAGGTTTCGAATTCTTTTGGCAGAGAAAGAAAGACCAAGTGAATGAGGAACTTATCGTTGACCCCCAAATCCATTGTCTTTAATTTTGCTGTCATTGTGTTCATTTTCAATATGTGCTGACGCACACCACCACCATTGTATTTTTCAGATACAAGTTTATGAATCATGGTGCTTGTTGTGGCCTTGGAAGACCCAGTAAACTGACTTTTCACCCTTGCGAGGTAGTCAATGGGGGTGATGCATTCGGGGATAGACCCTTGGATTTGGTCTTCAATAGTGGCTTTCACCACCAACAGACATTTTCGATTGGATGGATCCAAAGCCTGTGTTCAATATCATATTTCATTCTGACCTCAGCATGGCTTTGGGAATGCTTTGTCAGTTTCATCAGTTCGCTTCTCCGGTTCCCTAGAATAGTAGGGCACAGTGAAGTAATGGCAAGATCAATCTCCGCCAGTGCAAGTTCCAGCTCGTTCTTCCCCCGCCACACCCGTATTTTGGTAACCGTTGAGTGGGGGAATGTTGTTGATATTCACCATTCCTTTAACTCCTTAAATTTATCCAAAGAAAAGTGAGAAACATTCATCATAAAAATTGTGTGTCTTAACTCAACGTTGGTCAAATTTAAAACATACAATTCATCTATAAAAATTAACATCCCCCTTTGGGGCAGAAGTAAAAATAATTGCATAGTTTATCATTATAATAATGTTATTAAAAAACGTTGGTCAGAAAATAACAATATCATAATTTCATCAAAATTTCAAGAATTCATAATTCGCTAAAAATTTTAAATTATCCCGTTGGTTCAAATTTAATCAGAGAGAAATTCGATATTTTATTCGCAGCGGAAACAATAAAATTGTTCATAATATTATTTTCCAAAAAACTGATTCATACTATTCCTCTGAACAAAAAAAATATTGTCGATGAATTTTGCAGAGAATGTTTCATCAAGGTTGAATTCAAAATGCATTCAAATATTAAATATATTTGGGTTTCTGGAAAATAAAAAAATAAAAAATGTTCACTGTTCATTCGCGGTTTGGGGCAAACGAATCGGCCTGGAGGCCAAAACGGCCTAGCCCGCTCACCGGCTGCCCACGTGGCTCCCTCACCCCACCTGGCTTAATTCGGCCCCACAGAATGGGGGGCTGTCGTGGCCGTAGGATCTAGGGATCCTAGATCGACGGCTGCGCGGTGTTTTCGGGGGATCAAAACCGAGCAGCCACCGAGTCGGCCCCAAACCCTAGTTCATTCTCATCCACCTCCCCCTCTCCTGCCTCCCCCGAACCGGAATGAGAGAGCGGCGGCGGCTGCCGCCCATGGCAGCACACGACCGCACCCCTGTCCGGAGTTGCGCCGTCGTGGGGTCCCCCCGGGTGAGCGTGCTCGCCCAAGGCTGAGCACGCCGCCGTCGATGGCCCTGCGGGGGTGATGTTCATGCGCACAAGGCAAAGGAAAGGGGATGGTGTTCGGGTGTTCCTTCGTTCTTCGCAACCGTTTGGAGTTCCTTTGCTTCGTGATGGCCGGCGGTCAAGAAGAAGAAAACCGACCGACTGTGTTGTTCTTGTGTTCGTTTTATTGAATCGGTGCGTTTTTTTGGGGTTCGAGTTCTTCTGATCGGGATCCCTTTCTAGGTTTCTTTTTCTGGAGTTTCTTTTATCCCGATCTGTGGTGTTTGCTCACGGTTCTTGTCCCTAACCTTTGTTGTTCTTCGATTAGGGTTAGGGTTTTGATTGTGTTGAGCCGATTTGGCTCAGATCTGAATGGATCCCCTCCGTAGGAGGCGTCTGATACCATTTTTAGAATTCAAGGATCATCTAGGAGCGGATCCATTAGGGATAACCAGTTCGAGTAGATACAAAATGCAGTTCATGCACAGAGAAGGATAGACGGAAGATAGAGGTAGAGCACCGACCGGAGGAGTCGACGGAAGGTGCAGTGGCGGCGGCGATGTTGGGGTTGGAGCCCTGCCCGTCATGGTCGTCTGAGTGGCTCGCCCTCTGCACGGGCAACGTCGGTGGTCGCGTCAGCGGGCCCCCTGCTGCATCCGGGTGCTCGCCGGCGTCGGTGTGCTTCCCGTCGCTGGCAGCGCCCCTCAGATCGATTTGGGGTTTGAGTGTCGGGGGGAGACTGGGGGCTCAGGAGAACCTCGTACCTCGTACTGAGCGCCCCGGCCCCCACCCATCTATATAGCGCTGTGCACGAGGGCCCACCAACCACAAGGGTTTACGCCCCCGACACGCAGATCTAAGGTCCGTTTGGCCATTGGGGCCCAAACGGGGGGAATCTAATTCCAACACACCTTCTCTTTTTCTCCCGATCCAATTCCATTCCGTCAATATCATTTGTTTCTGTGTTAAATAAAAAACAAAAATTTCATTAAAGAATTGTTGTTGCCAATTAGGGTAAAGGACCTACTTATCTTGAACCCAGGATTAAACCCTATGCAGGCCAATTTTTTTTTTGTGTTTTGACAAAACCGGTAAAAAAACCCAACCCAAAGAAACATGCACACAGATATATATACCAAGCTATAATTTAATAGTGTTACCGGGATTGTTTTTTATAGAAATAAGGAAAGTACAAACAGAACACAAAATAAATTTGAACAGCAGACCATGCCAAAATTTCACATGCCAAAACATGGCAATTAAACGATATAAAAACACATTATAGAAAAACAAACTTGCTAGAAAAGACTGTTTACTCTATTATGAATCCATGATAGTACTTCCATCAGGAAAACAGGTATGTGCACCACTATGAGAAAGATGAACATCTAGCTGCACACCTGCGTCATCTAAAGATGATCTCCTATAAGTACCTGATCCCATAAATAAATATTTCATTCATTATAATTTTTCAGTCCAGCCATATGCACTTTTACCACCTTATTATAGTGCAACCACCGTTCACTATACATTTCTTTAGGCTCATCCATTCAGATTACCACTACTGGCCCTGAACTCACACGTAACCTGAACTAGCAGTAACCACACTAAATGTGTTCACATCAACAATAAATTCGAGAACAGTTTGCAAAGATATTGTTGACAACCGTTTTTTATATGTGTCAATATGAACCGGATGCACTGATACAGTAATGAACCGGATGCACTAATCAGTAAAAGGATGGCTTCTTTTCCTTGCCGCATCAGGACACTGCCAATCAGATTGCCGATAAAGCAGGAGATTGAAGAAACATCAAAGATAAGAAGGGTATTTGCCGATGGAGAGTGCTGCCGATGAAAACAAGAGGACATTGCCGATCGCAAATGTTGTCGGTGGATGTGGGATGATGTGGCCGACGTCAGCAGGAAGCTGCCGATAATAATAAGAAAAGGTTGTGGATTGAAGGAATTTACCGATGGAAAGTTTTATCGTAAGGTAGATAGATAAGGAAACTAGTAGTTTTATTATAGTATTTATAGTATTATTTTTGTAATTGGGAGCCGATCTTGCACGGTCTTTTTTAAATTTTTTTAAAAAGGGATTTTTTTTTTAGGCGGACCCGGTTTTTTTTACAACTCCTTTTCCCGAGTATAATATGTCCCTGGGGTGGGTAACCAATAATAATACAATCAACAAATACACTATTATTTTCGTCTATTTTTCCACAAATTATTTTAAAACCGCTTTATTCTAGTTTATCTCGATTCTTATAATTTCGAGGGGCTGCATCAATACGATCTCCGCAACCTCGCGATTCCGCGTTTTGAGCAATCTGACCTTGACGTCCGGCGCATCGCCGCGCTCGTTTATCGTTTCTAGTTATCGCCCTTGTGATTAATGGTAAAAATTAACGGGGAAAAACCTTGGATATCGAATTGGGGTAAAACCCGGGTTTCACAGATCCAAAACCTTTTGTGTCAACACCTTTTTTTGACACAGCCGGGGGACCACAATAATCTTTTGATACATTAAGGGTGATTCTACTAATGTCAACGAAGAACTCATCGATGTCTCCGAATAGATCTAAAGATGATCAGAAGCAAGCTATGGCAGCTATGGAGGATACAAGCGCTAAAATAAATCCTTCGCCTAAACAGGAGCGGCGATGCGTCCAAAAAAAAAAACTGCCTTCCCCGGAAAAACCCTTTTCGATCCAATCCTGGTAAATTGCAAGATAGGGTTAATTCTGCTTAAAATCACGTTATTAGTCTTTCCCCAATGTTTGTCCAATACTGTGTACAATGCTGCTGCAATCTTTTTTAAAAAAAGGGCAGCACCCCAATATGTTGGTCCAGCGTACACAATCTGGATCGGCATCTGCCACACTTAAAACGGCCTCCAGTGATATCTTTCCAACCTGTGAATCCTTCTACCGAGAAGCTACCCACCCAAAATCAACCCAAAGCGTCTTTGGTTGAACACCGATCCGAAGCGTCGAAAAGCAGGGCATGTATCTAGAGCAACCAACTCCCCCTACTGGGGGGGATACTACCCCAATTCATCGCTATGCTAATTATCAAGGGGAATAGTGCAGCGGGAAAGGTCTCTATAACGGCCATACATACACCGATGAGCCCGAAGTACATTAACACATCTTCTCCAAAATGAAGTTGCCTCAGGAAATCTTCAATGGGATACCTAGGGCCCTTAAAAGGGCAAACCCTTGGCAAGCTCTTTTCTGATGCAAAAAGACATTTGGGAGTTTGAACCATCCCATGATGATGGAAAATCCTCAAACCGGAGATCGGCCCCCAAAAGGGGGTCAATTTGTTTTATTACTCCCCCAAAAGGGAGGGGCAAAAGGGATCGGGGAACTATCAATTATCGCAAATCACATCCATACTTTTTAATCCCGATGGACTATCCCATTCAACAACAGGGGGTGCAACCAGACATCAAACGGAGCCCACAAAAAAACCCTTACCCCCGGCGAAAACTCAAATGAAACACGGTTTTCCCCACCGATGAAAATAACCGTTTAAAAAACCCCGTGGGTGCCAAGTTATACACGGGAAAAACAACCGATGCATAGTATTCACAAGGTATGCCCATGTGCCAATCGAAACACTTTTTGCCACAAAGGCAAGAAGGGCCAACAACCGTCCACCATTAATTCCAAACCCAACCTCGGCAGGATCAAGCAACTGGGGCCGAAAAATTACCGAAGTGAGAAAAAACAATCGTATCAACCAAAAGTAAATTCTACTCTTATCGAGTCATACCCTCAGGCAAAATTTGATCCTTCCCCCAAATGGGTACAAGGTGCCAAAATTCCAAATTTTTTTCTGGCCAAAGACACGTATACAAGGAGCACATAAACCCTTTCATTTTTTCAATGTGGGGAGGCAGCTAGCAAGAGAACAAAGGGGTAAGATTGTTCTCTTCGTTTTTATCGGATCACTTTACCTGGTTCTTTTTTGCTTCCCAAAAATTTTATGTTCACTTGGGGGCCGATCTAGAAACATTTCAAAAATATTTTCTTTTCGGGTGTTCATGAAAGAGGATTACCGATTTGTCAACTAAAAAATGTAAAAGACAATCGGGGGAAAGCTTTGTGCAAAGACTCAGACTAAAGAACAATCTACAATTTGGGGCTTGATACGCAAAATTGGGGAAATTTGGGTTTCCAGGGTTGCTGCCGCACCCAAATAAAAATGCACCCAAAATTTTAGAGTTTGAGTCATCTCATGCACGAGTTGTCGATCAGGAAATTAAGACTTTCGAGCCTAGAAAAACCCCTTGGGAAAAAAAGGTATCTTTCATTGAAAAGAAAAAGTTCTGAATCGGATTTGAACCAAGCATTGGGGTAGCTAAATGGTAAAGACAAGAAGACGATATCCTATCTGTTTACCAAAAAAACCAAAGATTCACCTTTGAGTTTCCAAGGCCGATAGGATATTTTTCCTATTACTTCAAGAAGGCGGATTAATTTCGCCCAATCAGGTAATTCCCTCGGGAAACACTCAAAGGATTGGGTATTGCAAGTGGCATGCTGCGACTTCACATAATACCAATGATTGCAAAGTCTTTAGGCAACAGTTGCAGTCAAAATTGAATCTGGCGGATCAAATTTGAAAATTCAAAGCCCAAAAGCCGATGAACATCGGAAGTTGCCCAAGAAAAAACCATCGGAGATCCCAAAGCCAGCAGAAGCATGCATAAATGTGAAAGGAAAGAAGCTTGCCGATGGAAAACAGGTAAAAGAACATCGATGAAAGCAGCACGCCAGAGACCTCAGAGGCATGCGTCAATGGTGTTGTGATCATGCACAGAAGACCGCGACAAGAATATGGGCGTTCACAAGAAGAACAACATCGACAGCAGAAGAAGAAGAGACGCCAAGAGTGGTATCGGCATAAATACCATTGGAAATGCCCCTTCTTCGTCCATTGTTGGGAAAAAGGGCATCAACTACCCACTGCGATAATTGTCCTAATGCAATGGTACTATCCTACCGATCGTTCAGAAAAGAAGTCTCGTTTTGAAGGTCAGGGATCAAGCTATGCTGGGCCCATAAAGGAAAGGATCAGTGCATGATGGGCTGGGGGTAACTCAGCGTACATGACAGGCTTGGCAAGCGTGTCCCGTCGGGAAGAGCTTGAAGAGAAAGCTAATGCAAAGGGGCCCGATGAAGAAATATTTCTAGGGATCCAAACATAGGGGTAGTGCAATGTAAGCAGCGAAAAAAAGTAAACCAAAACCCTGTTGGAAAACTCAAGAAAGGGAATCCACGTGAACGCCAGAGTGATCTGTGTTATAGAGAAAATCCTTCAAGGAAGAATCTCCAGTTTGGGAGTGGAGGCCAAACGCCAGGAAAGGAGTCCATCAGCGGGAAATCAAAATGGTTGTTATGTTGCCAATGAATTCATGGCACCTGCCGATCTGAAGAAGAAGTTGCTGAGATGGCGCAGTTAGTTCTGGGCCCATGGGAGGCTGTCTTTGAAAAGCCTGCCGATGATGAAAGGCAACATTTGAGAGCTTTGTTTGTCAAAGGCAAAGTCGATGGGCACCAGTGTCAAAGATGCTAGTAGATGGTGGGGAATCAATCAATATAATGTCGTATGTCCATTTCAGAAAACTTGGAAAAGGTGACCAAGATTTATTTAAGACAACATGAATCTTAAAGACTTTGAAGGGAATGTGTCACCATCTATGGGAGCAGGATGCTTTAAATTAACTATCGGCAGCAAAACTTTGCCGACAACGTTTTTTGTATCAGCAGCAAAGGCCCTACAACTTGCTCCTGGGAAGGGTTGATCCATGCAATTGTTGTATCCCTTCAAAGAGCATCAAAGCCCAGCAAGGGGTTTAAAACAAGTTTGAGCACCGAATGAACCCCCATCAATGGTTGCATCGCGGAATCGGAAACCTATGAGTAACCAATGCATATCGGGTGAAGCTTGGGAACAGAGTTTCTCAATTTCCCGTTTACCGAATTACCCGATCCAAGCGTCGGTTCGAAGAAAGTTTTAATGACAATTCCCGATGAGGGGAAAACTTGGAAAGGGATTCACATCGTCGATGTTTTAGTAAAATAATAGGGTGATGGGGGGTAAACCCGGGCCGACTTTTATTAGTGCAAATTTAAATTTTCAATGTAAACAATAGTTGAGATTTTTTAAAGGGGTATAAAGATTTTTTTTTGCTTGGGACTATACAAGATGCCCCGGTTTTAACCGATCAAAAGTTTTAACATCGGGTTGCCTGTTTAAAATGGGGTTTCCCAAAAACATCGGCAACCAGCCGCCGATGCAATCCTAATTATTGCCCGATAAATTTTAAAACGAAATTACGAAGTTTAAATTGAAGCTGGGTTTTATTCGGCAATGTCGATATGCCGAGGGGATTTCTAACGTAGTTCCTTGTATAGAAAAAAACAAAACTTCGGTTTCTTTTTGATTTCAGGAACCTCAAAAAGGCCCCGCCGAGGGAGGGATACCCGGGATGCCCCGTTGCCGATTTTGCTATTGATGTTGCTGCTGGCCCTCAAATAAATTATTTTTCAGGGATGGTAAGGGTGGATATAATCAAATTTCAGGGCTAAAGAAGATATATCCAAGACTTTTTCAATGTGGGGCCCAGTTGGCTTTTTTGAGGGGGTTGTAATAAATTTTTGGTTTAAAAAAATTTCCGGCACTTCCCAAAGGGCGATGAATTTTTTTTCTAAGTAAAAAATCGGAAACATTGTTAAATCTATTTTTTTACGATGTGGGGGTTTAAAATTTCCAAAAATCTCGCCGATTTAAAACGAAAAATTCAAAGAATGCAAAAGGGAACATGGATTGAAGATGAATCCTAATATGTGTCTTTTTGGGGTGTAGGGCGGGCCATTTTTTCTAAAATTTTAAAGTACATCAAAGAGGTTTTAAAGACCCGGCAGAAAGTCAATTGATGCAAATTAATAAGGGGTTGCTCCTACAAAAAAACCCCCGATTTGTAGCCCCTTAAACGGCAAGTTTAAATTTTTATTAAAATTTTATATCAACTTTCTGGGAAGGGTTAAGTCTTTTCTCGTTTCTAAAACGGAAAGCCGGTCAAAAATTTTTATGGAAGGAAGAAAAAAACCAAACAGCCTTAGAAGAAATTAAGAAATATTTGGGAAAACCTCCAGTCTTGGTTCCACCTTTAACACGAAGCCTTTTAGGGTTTTATTTGTCGCCGATGCCCGTGTTATTGGGTCACCTTAAAACCAAAGGTTGAAGGGAAAGGGGAAAGTGTAAATTTATTTTGAGCAAAGGGTGGGATGCTGAAAAACCCGGTATTCGGTTTTTTTGAAAAATTTTGCTGTGTCTGAATTTTCCCCACTAAAAATAAGGCAATTTTTTGTTATCGGCCGATGTAAATATCTTTTTCAAAGATGAGGGAGTTGAGTACAAAGCTATCAAAAGCCGAAAATTGAGTGGAAGAATCGGGAAGTGGGTTCAACCTGCCCAAAAGGTTTTATTTAAGGGTATGAATTTGGTTTTAAAGGGGGTTAAAGGTCAGGGAATGACCGATTTTTTTTACTCACATTTGGTTTCAATTTTGTGTTGTGGGAAATTTTTCCCCCCCTTGGGCTTTGTTCCCTTTTTTTGGGGCTAAAGTGAAAGGGGGAGGGATCGTATCGTTGATTTCTCCTCGAGGGGAAATATAAATCTCATTGCCGGGTTGTAGCTACTTCAACAAAAAACCCCTTTTAATATAAACTTTGCAAAAGGGGGTTGGGAAATTTTTCCAGAGAATACGGCCGATGCCCCTTTTAAGTTTTTTTCGTTTCCCAAGCTTTAACCCAATAGCTGATTGGGCATATGAATGTCGAAGTAAAATTTTTAAAAATTTTTATACTATAGAAATTTTGAAATTTAAATTTAAGGGAAATTTTAAAAAGAAACTCCCTCGAACAACCCGGGGGTTTTTCCATAATGAAGAGCTAAACGATTAGCACAAACGCTTCGGGGGTATCAGCCCGATTCAAGAAGAAAAGGGTAGTGACCCAAACCGATAAACTGGAGGAAAGTTTTTTGCCGATTACTTGAGGACCACCAAAAAAAAGGTCGAGAGACGTTTAAATTTTTCAGGCTCCCAAGTCGGCTCCTTGATAAAAAAATTTTAAAAAATTATCGGACGATTGAGGGGTTTTTTGCTCAATGTCTTAGGAAGAAGAATCAAAATTTTGATGGGTGAAATTCAGAGGGGGGATGGGGAGACATCAATGGGCATTAAAGGGATGAAAGAAGATTAGGAGGAATGAAAAATTTTTGGGCCCAAAACAATTCTTGAGGTTTTTTTAAAAATTTAAAAAGGGGTTTAAAAGGATTGTCGGGGGTTTTTCATAATGTTTAGAGGGCACCCCATCGCAAGAATCCATAATCAATTTGGGGGCCCGTTCAGAGGATGGGCTATTATCTCACCCCCCCAAAATTTTACCCAAACCATCAAGTAAAGGCCCAACAAGTTCATACTTTTTCGTCACTGATTATTTCACGAAGGGGGTTTTAGGTTTATTCCTCTGAAGAACGTACATCACAAACATGATATTTTTGTTAAAGAAAAATTTTTAAAAACCGGGTTTTTGGGTATTCCTCAAACTATTACAACTGATGGGGGAAACCCAAATGTTCCCAACCCGGGGAGTTTAAAAAAAATTTTTTTGGGGAAAGGGTTTTAAAAAGGTTTTAAAATTTTTTCCCTCCTTATTAGCTCAGGCAATGGCCAACCCCAAAAACAATAAAAGAAAAAAAAGCTTACAAACTAAGATTAAAAAAAACCCCCTAGAAGGTGGCAATATTTTTTAAAAAAAATTTTTTATGGTCGTCTGGGGGGGTTTGTCATGGAAAAACCCCAAAATTTTTCCCCTTTAAAACCATTAGTCATCTATGGACATATGTTGTCCTGCCGGGGAAATTAAAACGGTTTTTAGGCGTTTTTTTCCCCCCAGGGGAACCAATTAACGCCGATGAGTATGCCCCCCCTTTTTAAAAAAAGGGGATGATTAGAAATGTAGCGAGTCATCGTTTGGGGGTTTAAATCAGTATCAAAAGAGAAAAGAAGAGGGTTGTTTAGGTTTTAAAAAACCCAAAAAATTTGAAAAAAAAGTTTTTGCCGATGGGGTTTTAGTGGGGAAAAATAATTTTCCCCGTTGGAACAAGAGTTGGGAAATTTTGGGAAAAGGGGGTTTCCCAATTTGGGGGGGGTCCTTTTCGTTTTAAACAATTTGTTCCTGGAAAACACATAAATTTTGGAGACCCCGAGGAGTTGAAATTTTCCCCAGAGCAATCAATGGTAAATATTTGAAGAAGTTTTTTCCAGAAATCTGGAGGGTCTGAAAAGAATAAAAACCCCGGCCGAGGCAAGGTTTTTCGTACAAAACTCGGTAGAAAAAAGCATTTTAAAATTTTTTTACAGGAGGATTTACATCAAGTTTTTTTTTTCCATTAAAACAAAAATTGGGAAAAGTGAAAAAATTGGGGCAAAGAAAGAATTTGAAAACCGCCCTTTTTCTATCCTTTGGCCCTGTCAAACCGCAACCCCCTCAAACGGGTTGATTTTCTTTTTCAGCAGAAGGGTGGGCCCTGCATTTGGGGGCCCCCTTGTTGTAGGTTTTCGTGCTTTGGGGGGGTTTAATCTTCTTCTGGTTGCTAAGTTTAAAAGCTTCTCTAGTTTCTTCAACCCCAGCTACAATTCTTTTTTTTCCCCCCCAAGACACAATCTATTGTTAAGCCCATGCTGGGGAAAAATTTTTGACGGGGCCCAAAGTCTTTTTGCTTTTTTTGTCAGCAGTTTGCTTTTTCTTGAGTATTTTCCCCTTCAAGTTTGGGGGGACGGGGTTTTACGGCTCGACGTTTAAACCTTTGATATTTTAGCTTTGGGTCTCAAGGAATGCCGCTTGGGGAAAAGGGTTTTTAAAAATATCGGGGAGACAATTTTGGTCTTAAATTTTTCCCTGAAAGCTCCCCTTACGGGCCTAGATCCTGGCTAGTTGGGATGTTTTTTGCGAGGAGTAGCAGTGCTTAAAGTTTGGATTTTACTTCGCCGAATAAATAAAGTTTTGCAAGCTTTCTTCTTCTACATCATCTGGAATTTTTTAAAGCAAAGGAGAAAAAAATGTTGGGGGGGTTTGGGGGATGAAAAAAAAAGGGAAATTAAGATTTGTTTTTAAAAACATCCCCTCTGAAAAATTTTTAAAATAATAGTTGGTTTCCTGTTTCAGAGGATTTCTCGTCTTGGCTTGGAGAGGAGTTGGTGACTGTTCCGAAATCGGAGAGTTGCCGAGAACTCGCCTTGGGGGGGGAAAGTTTTTTTGCATTTTTGTTTTGTAAATTCCCACGGGCCCCGGAAAATTGTCCCTTGGTGGGAGTCCCAATCGGTAATTGATTGGGGATGATGCCGATGCTGGTTTTGGTTGGGGTTGGGGGGAGGGCTTGGGAGATGTGACGGGTGATGTGACTGGAGCTGACGGTTTTTTGACTTTTTGGTGGGACAGTGCTTGATGAGCCTTGATGTTTGATGTTGCTTTTGGAAAAATTTGGGCAGGCTAGCCAAGAAATTTGCACGTTTGGAAAGGTCGATGAACTTTCGCGCAGAGGGAATTTGGTGCAAATTTGAAATTAATGAATTTTCCCGAAAGAGATTGTAATCGGATAAATGAAAAAAATTGTTCCCCAAAAAAACTTGCGTCAAATGGCGGAGCGCCGATGGGTACCCCGCAGCCCTAGTCATGGGGTTGGGGGCTTGGGGGTTTTTTTTGGGGTTCCCCCCTTCAAAACATAAGAGGGGCCCAAACGAGGGAGCCCTGTTCCGATTTTTTAAAAGGGGGGTTTTGGGGCTAATTTAAAGTTTTTGCCACTTTGCCTTCTTGGGATAAAGTCTCAACTGTAGACAAGAAGTCATTGCCGATACATTTAAAAGAGCATAATAGAGAAGTAATGTTAAGATGAACTCACTGCATCATCGAAACGATGTGATTGGTATCAATTGAATGCCGATAGTAATGTGAGATGTGGCGAACAGTTGATTTTTCCATTCTTGCCACCAAGGATTTGTATGACTCAGTGATGAAAGATGTTGGTGCCCAAGAAGATAAATCAAGGTTAGTTGCGTCGGCTTGAGGGGAGAGATTGACAATCTTATTCCAGTCCATAGCACTGGAGATAACTTCTCTTGGTTTTATTACATCGGCGTAGCTGAGTTTGATTGACAATTGACCAAATGCTAATTTTCTTGCCGCTGCTGATGGATAGTAGAACTCGTAGGATGGGTGAGTGTTCTTCCCCAGTCCGAAGATGTTGACTGGAATGGCCCGAGGAACAAGGGTAGCCTTCATGATTCTTTCATTATGTGGTATATTTCCATCGGTGAGATTGAAAGCAAGTGGAAAACAGTTATCCTCATCAATGTAGGGCCACCAAACCCGTTCTGCAGCAGGAATTCCGCAGTAAAGCCTCTGAAAGAACATGCCAAATTGGTCCTCATTGGCATCGGTTCCCGGTAGTACTATTATGGCTTCCCCGAAATTGAGTGGGGAACGGGTTGCAGATTCATCGTCAACATGTACATAATCCTCAGTCAAATCTCTTGGGAATTGCTGGCTAAAAAGATCAAATTGAAGACACTTATGCATATGGGCATTTAACCACATGTTGATAAACCACCAAGGGCCCCCAAGGTTGCCGATGGGTTCACCTGACAGTAAATTTCCGAATACTTGGTGCAGGAGATGGTAGACTGAGCCGAGGAGATATCGGCCAAGAGGAAGTCCTCCGTTGACTAGAAGCTCTGCTGCGGAAAGATACATATTGGTAGGTCCGACTGTCCTACCACAGAAAATGATTTTTTCCAGCCACATATTCAGGAAAGTAGCGTGCTCCCTTTGCCTACCGATCCGGTCTTTTGGTATTCTTGGACATACCCGGTCCAACCGTCGATATTGCGAGTGTTTACCCGATGTTCGGGTTTCATCTGAAAGAGGGTGACATTATCGGCAGAGGAGACGTCAAGGTCGGTAAGCATATGCACATTGGCAAGGGTAGGAGTGGTGTGGTCCATGTCTGAATAGGAAGACGTTCATTGTGTCACACCAAAAGTAAGACGCGGCAATCAGCATATTTTCATTCCTGGTCATATCGGTGAAAGGATCAAGATGCCCAGAGGGGGGTGAATTGGGCTTGTTTTAAATTTCTGAAACAAATATGAAAACCTATCAAATGCCAATCACCCCCTAGTGCCTACGATCCGTGTGTCCTAGCTAGAAAGCGGTAGCAGTTCATGTGAAATAAAAAGCAACCTAAGCAATTCTAGTAGGTAAGATAAAAACAAGACGGAAAGTAATGCGGAAATGTAAAGAGCTAGGGAAAAGAAATTCTCAGTGACGTAGCGATTTTTTTCCCGAGGTATCGAGGTGTCGACACACCCCACTAGTCCTCGTTGGAGCACGTCACAAGGTATCGCTCCCCCTCTACCCGCGCAAGGGTAAGTGCTCTCTACGGGCTGATTCTTCGCCACTCCGGCTCGGTGAATCGCCCACAACCGATCACAGAAGCTTGGAGACGAGCCGCCAACAATCTCCCGGCGATCACTTCCTCCGAACACCACCAAACCGTCTGTTGACACAAAAAAAGCGTCAGATCTGTGAACACCTCGCGCTATTACCCAAAGCTCAGTATTCCGGAGGTGTGCCAGTCAATTTGACCAATCAATCGACAAGGATGATAACTAGAACAAACGGAACGAGATGACAGCGATGCGCCCGGACGTCAAGGCTCAGATTGATCAAGGATAACTAGAGCAGAGCTGAACGAGGCAAACAGCGATGCGCCCGGATTGCCAAAGCTCAGAGGTACTCCCACGCGGAACTAGCAAGGATTTGACGGAGATCAGGATGATGCAGCCCGTCGAAAGCTTGAAGAACTCGTTGAAAACTACAGCTAATGCAGAAAAAAGGGTAAATTGCGATAAAAAGTAGAATAAGATAAAATTGGTTTGTTTTTAAATTTGGGATTGATTGTTTTTTTTTCATGCCCTCGGCACATATTTATACTCCCGCATGAGAGTTGTACAAAGACACGACACGTATCCTTCCTAAAACAAACTCCTACTTTAAAGGAAACTGACTCGCGCAGGAGCCGGATAACAATATTTATTTCCTAAACAAACACACCTATTTTAAAGGAAAATAAACGACTCATGCAAGAGTCGACTCAAACTACTATAATAATACTGGTACAAAACACCAGTTTCCTTATTCTCCTCCTCGATGAAAATTTTCCATCGGCAGATCCCTTTAAAATCCGCGCCTTCCTTCTTTTGACCACCGGTAACCTTCTGCTGCCACCAAGCGCTAAGTTACGCCCATCGGCATCGGCAACACTTTCCTGATCGCAATCGGCAACATTTCCGATTAGCGACCTTGTGCTGGTAACTCTTCACCAATCATCCCCCATCGGCACTCGGCAACCATCCTTCATCAGCAATCGGCAATGACCCCTCATCGGCAATCAGCAATGACCCCTCATCGGCAATCGGCAATGACTCTTCATCGGCCATCGGCAATGACTCCTCATTGGCAATCAGCTTCAGCAAGACTTCACCAATTAACCTTTGTCGGCAAAGATCATCCAGCCTCCATCGGCAACGCACTTGGTCTTCCCGCAGCACTCTCCCATCGGCAATATCGGCTCAAAACTTTCCCGATGCCGATGGAGAACGGCCACTGACCAGTCAAGCCTCAGTCCATTCGACACGTGTTGAAAAACGGTGTCAACACATGCCCCCCCAGTTTCGGAGTGTATAATACTTTACGTGCCGAAATTCTCTCCACTGTAGCCGTTGCTGTAGCCGTTACCTCCGAGATAGATGTACGGTTTCCTCGATCCCCGCGTGTGGAACTGCAAATTAATAATAAAATCCCTCGATTGTAGCACAAACAGTTGCAGACCACCTCGATCACCGTGCGTATCTACCGCGGCCCCTCTCCACATTCCTGCACAGTGTGAAACAGAACCCCAAAATGCCCCTGAGCAGGCTTATAAAAGTTACCGGGATCCACACCACCTTTTTACCCGAGTCCATTTTTACTTTCACCCTCCTGCCTTCGTCTTCAACCTCCAGTCGCTCTGAAGAACACAAGCTCGAGCAACAGTACTCCTACCATAATCCAAGACGAACTGCAAGCATCCCTCTGACTCCAATGGTGATCCAAGTCGACATTCCAAAGGTAAGGCTTATTCCCCGCCTAATCCAACCTCCTGTACGGTTCTTCTTCCTCGCAAAAATCTAGATTTATCTTCATTCTTTTTCTGATTCATCCCTTTTTCCTCGAACCCTAGAACTGTACAATAAGGTAGTGATTCCACTCGCCAGTTCCAACCTCAGCTGCCTAGGCCCAATGGGCAATCCAGACCCCACCTTCATCATCAATGCAGAAACCAACCGGGTACCGTTCAGATCTGAGCGTTTTGATCTAGGACTGTGGAAGGACACATTCCGCTCATGGCCCAAGCCTACTAAGGGATGGAAGAATTGGTACCTGAGAGTAGTCAGATCACAGCAAGTGTACTGGCAAGAACGTAACCTGGATCAGTGTGTTAGGCTTTCAATTGCCGACATGGAGAAGAACGAAAACTTAATGATGGCAGCCTCATACTTCTGGTCCGATAGCATGAACGTTTTCCTCTTCAGGCATGGACCAGCTACCCCAACCCTTGCTGATGTCTACATGCTGACCGGCTTGGACATCACCTCTGCCGATACGTTTAGCCTTTTCAATAGAAAATCCGAGTACAAGGTGAACACCCGGAATATCGGCGGTTGGACAGGCTACATCAAAGAGAACCAGAAGACCGGATCGGGAACCCAATGGGAGCACGCCATTTTCTTAAACATGTGGTTGGAAAAGTTCGTCTTCTGTGGCAAAACCATCGGTCCGACCACCATGCACCTTCCAGTGGCTGAACTACTTGCCGATGGAACAAGGCTTCCTCTAGGCAGGTACCTTCTGGGATCAGTATACCGATTGTTGGATCAAGTGTCCCAGAAGCTACTGCTAGGAGAACCCATCGGTAATCTCGGAGGCCCTTGATGGTTTGTCAATCTGTGGTTGAATGCACCACATACACAAGGCCCTCCAGTTTGATTTATTTGCCCAACAGTTCCCAAGGGACATATCAGAAGATTACCAATACGGGGACGATGAATCGGCAACTCGCCCTCCGCTTAATTTTGGAGAGGCTATCATAGTGCTACCAGGTACCGATGCCGATGTAGAGCACTTCGGCTATTATTTCCAGAAGTTTTACAACGGACTTCCCTCCTCGGAACGGACCTGGTGGCCATATATTGATGAACACAACCAGTTCCCGCTGCTGTTCAATTTGACCGATGTGAGCCTGCCCGAGAACCAAGCAATCATGAGGGCCACATTACTCCCTGATCTATTCCAGTAAATATCTTTGGATCTGGGAAGAATCCCCCACCATCCTATGAGTTCTACTACCCATCGCAGCAGCGAGACAACTGGCATTTGGCCAACTGCCAATCAAACTCTGCTACTCTAAGGTAGTAAGACCCAGGCAGATAATCTCCAGTAATCTAGACTGGAACAAAGTCATCAACCTTCCTGCCGATGCCGATATGTCAGACCTTGACTTGTCTTCCTGATCGCCAACCTCCTTCATTACCAACGAGTTCAAGTCTTGGTGGCAAGAGTGGAAGTGCCAACTACTCGCCAAGTCTTCGCATTACTATCGGCACTTGATTGACGCCGATTACATCATCCCTGATGACGCAGTAAGTCTGCCATCAGATGTATTTTATTACTTTATTTTTATCATCGGTATCAGTACCTAACTCCTTTGCGCCTGACATGCCGATGATCCAGTCCCCACAACAAGTAACAGTGGTAGGCCCTTTAATCTTCGGATAATGGGCCCCATATCGATCATCGGCAACAAAGCTCCGACGTTAGCCGCCTTCACGCCTCAACAGGTACCTACGCCGACACCCACAAAAGCCCAGGCTACATCGGCCGCTGCTGTTGCCCTGACACGGGTTTATGCAGTAAACTCGCTTTTACCCGTATCGATTACATACTGTTTTATATCGGCAACATTTATCTTGTATAACTTGCTTTGTATTTTCAGGCACTATGGTCATCGGCATCTGCTTCCAGCAGGCAAACACCTTCTAGCCCGGCTGCCGATGCCCCCCGGTCTTCGTCAAAGCGGGTCGGCTCCCCTGCTACTGCGCCGACGAAGAAGAGGCGTCTGAGGCTGGCTTCTCCTTCGCCATCGGCTCCAACCGTGCCATCAACTGCCGATGCGCCACCAGCAGGACTGCCTCCGGTCCCAGTCACACACCACCCGCCGGCGGGTCATCGGCAGAACCTCTATCGGCTTCTGTGCCTGATCAACCGATGGACGACGTCCCTGACCAGGAGACAGCAGCTGCTGCGATAACCGAAGCGGCATCGGCATCGGTACCCAGCTGGGCTCAATGAAGAGACAACACCTGCCGTAGCAGCAGAGGTAGCATCGGCACTGGCACCGTCAGCTGAGGTTCCCGATGAGAGAATAGCATTGCCACCATGTGAACCAGCCGCCACGTCAGAAGCAGCGCTGATAATAACACCACCAGCACCGATGGCATCGACTGCTCTCTCCGGCCCAATCATCGGCATCTGCGGCCGATGTCCATGATGAAGCGGGACCATCCAGCATACCAAGTCCCAGGCAGGAGATCTGCTTCAAGATGGTAAGTTAATCATCCTAAGACTCACAGTACAATTTTCCGATCGGCAAACTCTAACCTCTGTTTTCAGGCTCAAGATTCTCCGGACAGCCTCTTCTCCTACAGCCTGAACCCTCAGGATGAGGATGAACGTCAAGGCCGCATTCAAGCGGACAGCCTATTTTCCTTTGGAGTCGACGTCCCCGATGACGATGAAGAGGAGAGCTCCGTCCCAACCTTGTCGGCAGAGATCAAATCTAAGCTGGAAGCGTTGCTTTCCTTGCTGCTACAAGACACGTCTCAACTCATCCAGGATTCATTGGCAGCAAGGATTGCATTCAAGGACATCCAAAGCCATCTTTCCACCGACGTAGCAGAAGTCCTTCTCCAGGCAACCTTCCTCGACATTAAGCAGATCCAGTACCAGAAGCTTACCCGTCATATTGCCGATAGGGCCGCTCAAGCCAAGAGCGAGGAAGAGAAGCTCAAATTCAAACACATTGCCGATGAGAAGCACAAAGGCATTGGTCAAGCAGAAGTCTCCATCGGCAACCTTGATCAAGAAATCTCCCGACTGTCGGCAAAGAAGGAGGAGCTACTTGCGGAGTTACAAAAGGTTGAGGGGATCTGACTGCAGCCAACCAGCAGAAAACCCAACTATCTGACTCCATCAAAGTCCTGCAGCAAGAAAGGGACCAGAATGCACGACAAGTTATACTATGGAAGAAGAAAATCAAGCCGGTCGAGGGCTCTGCCGATGCCGACGCCAAGGAGATGGACGAAATAGAGCAAATTCGCCTTTGTGCGATATCAGTCATCCACTCCTTACTGTAATGTCTGTTGTATCGGCAAGAATTGTAACTTGATACTTGATCTTGACTTGTAATATAAGGCCAGTTTGTTTTTTACCGATGCTTATATAATTTTTTGTTCATCGGCACTCAACTGAGCACTATGCGTCCACCCATATACTAGGGTAGTACCTCTTCAAGTATTTGTCGTTAATCGCTCTAGAGAACGCCACTCCTTCGATAGTTTCCAAAATGTACGCATTACCAGGAGCAGACTGTTTTATCCGATAAGGACCCTCCCAATTAGGGGACCACTTTCCAAATTTAGAGCTCTTAGTCCCAATCGGTAAAATCAACTTCCAAACCAGATCGCCATCGGCAAACTCTTTTACCTTTACTTTCTTGTCATACCATCTAGCAACCCTCTTCTTGTTCTCTTCAATACTAATTAATGCCCTCAACCGATGACCTGCCAAATCTTCTAACTCATCTTTCATCAGAATAATATAATCATCGGTCGTCAATTGATCCTGAAAAGATAATCGCCTAGAACCAGTTTTGATTTCCCAAGGTAGGACAGCATCGTGTCCATAAACCAACTGATACGGCGAGACCTTGGTTGCACCATGACAAGCCATCTGATATGACCACAAAGCTTCGTTTAATACCACATGCCACCTTCTAGGGTTTTCCTCAATCTTGTGTTTTATAAGCTTAATGACTCCCTTATTAGTCGCTTCAGCTTGACCATTAGCTTGAGCATAATAAGGAGAAGAATTTAACACCTTGAAACCTATGCTAGCAGCAAAGTCATCAAACTCTCCCGATGTGAACATAGTCCCTTGATCGGTAGTAATAGTCTGAGGAATACCGAATCGTAAACGATGTGCTCCTTAACGAAATCCACCATGTTTGCCGATGTCACCTTCTTCAAGGGATTGCCTCAACCCATTTGGTGAAGTAATCGGTAGCAACAAGTATGAACTTGTGCCCCTTGCTCGACGGCGGATAAATTTGGCCGATGAGATCAATAGCCCATCCTCTGAACGGCCAAGGCTTGATTATAGGATTCATTGCCGATGCAGGTGCCCTTTGCACATTACCAAACTTCTGACAGTCCAGGCACCCTTTGAAATAATTGAAGCAATCTTCAAGGATTGTCGGCCAATAATATCCATTCCACTTAATCATCCACTTCATCTTGAATGCCGATCGATGCGCTCCACACACACCTTCATGGATCTCACCCATCAACTCTTTCGATTCCTCTTTGCCGAGACATCTAAGCAAGACTCCATCAATCGTCCGATAATACAACTCATTATCGAGGAGCACATACTTAGTAGCTTGGAACCTTAGACGCCTTTCAACTTTCCTGGATGGATCTCTCAAGTAATCAGCAATCTCCTTTTCCAGTCATTGGCAACTGTTACCGATGTCGCGATTTCTTGAATCGGTTGATATCCTGAGGCATTCTATGCTAACCGGTTGGCCTCTTCATTATGCAACCTTGGAATGTGCTCAAGGCGGTATTCTTTGAACTCCTTTAACAACTACAAACACCGCTCATGAACAGCAATCAAAACTTCACTTCGGCGCTCATAACGTCCCGATCAATTGGTTAATCACCAACATAGAATCGCCGAAGATTTCAACAGCATCGACACGCACTTCCCTGAGTAACTCCAACCCCTTAAGTAAAGCCTGGTATTCAGCCTGATTGTTTGTTGAACTAGCAACAATCGGCAACGAAATCTCGTACCTCTGTCCTCGGGGTGAAATCAAGAGAATATCGATACCTGCTCCATCCTTGCATGTAGACCCATCAAAGAATAGAGCCCAAGGAGCAATATCAACAAAGCTCACCATATTGCAGTGCTGAGTAACAAAATCGGCCATCACCTGACCCTTAACAGTCTTAGCCGATTCATACCTTAGGTCAAACTCTGACAGTGCCAAAATCCACTTACCGATTCGTCCACTCAAAATCGGCATTGACAGCATATACTTGACCACATCATATTTGCAGACAACAGTGCATTCGGCCGACAGTAAATAATGCCTTAATTTAATGCAAGAGAAATATAAACATAAGCACAATCTTTCTATGGCCGAATACCTGGTTTCAGCATCCACCAATCTTCTGCTCAGGTAATACATTACACGTTCCTTCCCTTCAAACTCTTGAATTAAGGCTGATCCGATAACACCGTCATCGGTAGACAAATATAACCTGAAAGGCTTCCCGTGTTGAGGTGGAACTAAGACTGGAGGATTCACCAAGTATCTTTTAATCTCTTCTAAAGCTGACTGCTGCTCCTCTCTCCATGTAAACTCTTGATCAGCTTTCAATTTTAACAGAGGGCTAAAGGATTTAATCTTATCAGATAGATTAGATATAAACCTTCTGATGAAATTAATCTTGCCGATCAAGGACTGCAACTCAGTCTTGTTCGTAGGAGCAACTACCTTGTTAATTGCATTAATAGACTTTCTACCGATTTCAATGCCTCTCTGATGCACCATGAAACCCAGAAACTGCCCTGCCGATACGCCAAATGCACACTTGTTAGGATTCATCTTTAACCCATGCTCCCTTGTGCACTCCAATATCTTCCGCAAATCGGCAAGATGCTTCCGGAAGTCTCCAGACTTAACCACCACGTCATCAATGTAGATTTCGACTATTTGTACCGATATACTTATGAAAGATAAAATTCATTGCCCTCTGATAAGTAGCACCGGCATTTTTTAAACCAAAAGTCATGACTACCCACTCAAACAAGCCAATGTGACCTGGACATCGAAAAGCAGTCTTGGATATGTCTTCTTCAGCCACGAATATTTGATTATACCCAGCATTACCATCCATGAAGCTAATAACTTGATGTCCAGCGGCAGCATCGATCAGCAAATCGGCAACGGGCATCGGGTAACCATCCATCGACGTAGCCTTGTTCAGATTCCTGAAATCAATGCAAACACGAAGTTTTCCATTCTTTTTATACACAGGAACCACATTAGAGATCCAATCGGCATATCGGCATTGCCGAATAAATCCAGCTTCGATTAACTTAGTAATCTCAGCCTTAATATCGGGTAAGATAGTAGGATTGCATCGGCGGGCCGGTTGCCGATGTGGCTGGAAACCAGCCTTGATGGGTAACCAATGTTCAGCTATCGATCGGTCTAAACCAGGCATCTCTGTATAATCCCAAGCAAAACAATCTTTATTCTCTTTCAATAAATCGGTTAACTACTGTTTACATTGGGAATCTAACTTAGCGCTAATAAAAGTAGGCCTAGGTTTACTGCCATCGCCGATGTCGATCTCGAGCAAGTCATCGGCAGACGTAAAGCCCTGCCCCAATTTTCCGTCATCGGCGAAGTGATCCATTAAGACTCCTGAGGACCGACTGCTTGGATCGGCTTGATGCGGTAATCGGCAACTTTGAGGAACTCTTTATCCTAGGCTTCGCCAGATATACACCTGGTCTGCTCATAAGTTTCCAACTCTACCGATGCAACAGTAGATGGGGCTTCACCGCGGACGACCTCAATTCTGTCCCCGATCCACTGTACCAGGCTCTGATGCATAGTAGAAGGGATACAACAATTAGCATGGATCCAATCCCTTCCAAGGAGCAAGTTGTAAGCCGCTGATTACAAAGAACGTTGTCGGCAAAGTCTTACTGCCGATGGTTAAGTCAACACATACGGCTCCCATGGCGGTTGATACATTGCCTTCGAAATCTTTGAGCTTCATGTCGGTCTCGACTAAGTCCTGGTCACCTTTGTCAAGTTTCCTGAACACGACATAGGGCATTATATTGATCGACGCGCCACCATCCACCAGCATCTTGGTCATCGACTGACCATCCACTTTGCCCTTGACAAACAGAGCCCTTAAGTGCTGCCTCTCATCATCGGCAGGCCTTTCAAAGATGGCCGTCATCGGATCCAGCACCAATTGTGCCATATCGGCAGCCTCTTCATCATCGCTGACGGGCGCCATGAACTCCATCGGCAACATGACAACCATGTTTATATCTGTCGATGGGTCCCTGTCCTTACGCTTCGGCCTCCATTGCTTCTCTCCCGAGGATTCTGCACTGTCATACAGGTCGTCGCGGCGCTGGTGCTGAATCCTCCTCTTCTGGGTCTTAGTCAAACCCTTAGGGCACCATGGAGGAAGCTTGGTCTTCCAGACAGGTTGGTGTTGTTCCCCCCTGCTTACATCGGCACTTCTTCCGATGTTGGGATCTCTGGAGAATATCTCTTCATCAGGCACTCTAGCATTGGCCATCTCCTCCAGCTCCCCCTGGTCAACACGTCTGCCAAGCCAATCATGGGCACTGAGCTTGCCTCCCAGTCGGTCATGTGCCGATCTGTTCTCTCTGAGCGGTCTGGCGTACCTAGGTGCCTGATCATCAAAACAAGGTCTCTTACCTGACCGATCGGCTGTGTAGTACCCATTGCATTCCGGACAGTTATCTGCAGTGGGCAGCTTGATGCCTTCCTCCCAGCAATGAACGAAGAAGGGGCACCTCCAGTGGTCCTTGTGTCGAAGCCATTCCCGATGCTCCTCTTCTTCCTGCCGATACCGCTCTTCACGTGATTGCCGATGATTCCGCCTTGGCTGTTTGTGTGTGATCACAACCCCAGGAGCCCTATTGGCGTTGTTACCCTCATCGGCAACCTTCTTACCCTTTTTGTCATCGGCAAACCTCCTTGCATCGTACTCAGTCACTTGGTAGTTAGGATCTAACGATGAGTTCCTTCTGGCAGCTTCCGATGTCAGCACTTTGGTTTTTTCACTGATCTCCACCATATTGTTTGGGAACGGGTACTGATAAATCTTCATCGGTTTCTGGACCTTATAATTTTCAAACTTAATACGCCTAGACTCGATCTCCGACTACAACTGCTGCCTGAATACTTTGCAGTCGTTGGTACTGTGTGAGGTTGCATTATGCCACTTGCAGTACCAAATCTTCTTGAGCTCTTCGGCCGATGGAATCACTTGGTTGGGCGCCAACTTGATTCGCCCCTCTTGCAGCAATAAGTCAAACATCCTATCAGCCTTGGTGATGTCGAAGGTGAACCTCTCAGTCTCTTTTTGGCCAAACGGACAAGACACAGGCTTCTTATCCTTTACCCATTTGGCCGCATCGACATTCAGCTCTTCATCCGACCCAGAGTCTTCTTCTTTCCCAATGAAGGTCACCTTCTTGTTCCAAGTTTTCCTGGGCTCAAAGGCCTTGATATCTTGATCGGCAATCCTCTGCACCAGGTGACTTAGACTTTCAAACTCTTGGGACGCATACTTGTCCTTGATGTGCGGCAGCAATCCTTGGAAGGCCAAATCTGCCAGTTGCCGATCATCAAGCACCAGGCTGTAGCACTTATTCTTCACGTCCCGTAGCCTTTGCACAAAGCCTTCCACCGATTCGTCGTTGCGTTGCCTCATCTTGACCAAAGCGGTAAGCTTCTTCTCATGTATGCCAGCGAAGAAGAACTTGTGAAATTGCCTCTCTAGATCGGCCCATGTAATTATAGAATTTGGAGGCAACGATATGAACCATGTGAATGCCGATCCAGACAGTGATGAAGAGAACAATCTCACCCTTAACTCCTCCCTGTTGGTAGCTTCCCCGCACTAGATAATGAAGCGGTTGATGTGCTCCATTGTCGACGTGTCGTCTTGGCCGGAGAACCTGGTAAAATCGGGCACCTTGTACCGATTTGGAAGAGGAATCAAATCATATGCAGGAGGATATGGAGTCCGATAGGAGTACGTGTTGACCTTGGGTTTGATGCCGAATTGCTCTTTCATGATTTCGGCAATCTTACCGACCCAGTATGCATCCTGCTCTTGCCGACTCATTGGCTGGTTGTCGACTGGTGGAGTCGGCTGACGCACCTCTTGAAGATGCGTAGTAGTTGCAGGCGCAGCACCAGTCATCTGAACACTATGCATCGATTGACTTAGCGATGGATAGTTCTACACACTTGGCGGATTTGGCTGAACTGTCACATTCATCAGTTGCTGCACCGATGGTCCGCTCTGAGTGTAAGTTAGGCCTCCATAATAATACATCGGCGCGCCAGGCTGCTGAGCTGGCGACTGGTTGACCCATCCAAGATTATAGATCATCAGCATATGGCTTGCCGATGGCTGATAGTTGACTGGAGCATGCGGTTCTTGTATTCTGGAGCAGTCAATCACCAGATTACTTTGGGGAATCGGCATTCCAGCTTGAGAATTTGCCACCAGAGACTGACTACTGGTGGTTATAATGTGTTGCATCGACACAGAGCTTGCCGATGGTGGCATCAGAGGTATCTTGGGGATTACTTGGAGATCATCTGATGGCACTTGTATGGTTGGAGCAGGCGCAGAATTGTGCATCATCGGGGCCATCGGCTGTGACTGCATCACCGATGCATAGAGTTCCTCTAGGCTGAACTGTCTCCCTGCACCAGATTAGAACCAGCATATAGATTCGGAGGCATACCGTATCCCCACCAATTAGTGGGGGCTGGTCCTGAAGTTGCCGACTTGGCTGGATCTGCATTGAGCTTGGTGACGCTGCCAGCATTCGGCCTTGGTGATGTAGCCACATCGGCAGACGGTTCCACAGGGGTGGAAGACGCCATTGGGGCCGCCGATGGGCTTGTAGATGCCAATCCAGGCTGATGATACGCTGGACCGACATATCGCGGTGCATGTCCTTCTTTGAATGTTTGCGCGACGGCATTGTAGACAGTATTGGACAGCATGCTGGAGTGGTTGATCAATGCTTGGTTTACAACAGTATTAACCATCTCCTGTAGCTTACCAAAGTTGGCGTCGTACGTGACCTGCTGTGGCAACGGCGGATCTTGCTTCTGAATTGCTTCGCCGCTCCTGCTGAGGCTGAAGGACTTGAGATACAGCTGCTTGTATTCCTCCATAGCCCGCTCCATGACCTGCTTCTGATCATCTTTCAGATCGGCCTCGGAGACATCAATGGCATTCCTCTGGTTAACATCGGCGTGATCACCCATGACCGATGCGTAGACCTGTATAATCGTGTCCCATTGGGCGTGCCAAAAGAGGTGTTGACACAAAAAGCGTTAGATCTGTGAACACCTCGCGCTATTACCCAAAGCTCGGTATTCCGGAGGCGTGCCAGTCGATTTGACCAATCAACCGACAAGGATGATAACTAGAACAAATTGAACGAGACGACAGTGATGCGCCCGGACGTCAAGGCTCAGATTGATCAAGGATAACTAGAGCAGAGCTGAACGAGGCAAACAGCGATGCGCCCAGATTGCCAAAGCTCAAAGGTACTCCCACGCGGAACTAGCAAGGATTTGACGGAGATCAGGATGATGCAGCCCGTCGAAAGCTTGAAGAACTCGTTGAAAACTACAGCTAATGCAGTAAAAGTGTAAATTGCGATAAAAAGTAGAATAAGATAAAATTGGTTTGTTTTTGAATTGGATTGATTGTTTTTTTTTCATGGCCCTCGGGCACATATTTATACTCCCGCATGGAGAGTTGTACAAAGACACGACACGTATCCTTCCTAAAACAAACTCCTACTTTAAAGGAAACTGACTCGCGCAGGAGCCGGATAACAATATTTATTTCCTAAACAAACACACCTATTTTAAAGGAAAATAAACGACTCATGCAAGAGTCGGACTCAAACTACTATAATAATACTGGTACAAAACACCAGTTTCCTTATTCTCCTCCTCGATGAAAACTTTCCATCGGCAGATCCCTTTAATCCACGCCTTCCTTCTTTTGACCACCGGTAACCTTCTGTTGCCACCAAGCGCTAAGTTACGCCCATCGGCATCGGCAACACTTTCCTGATCAGCAATCGGCAACATTTCCGATTAGCGACCTTGTGCTGGTAACTCTTCACCAATCATCCCCCATCGGCAATCGGCAACCATCCTTCGTCTGCAATCGGCAATGACCCCTCATCGGCAATCAGCAATGACCCCTCATCGGCAATCGGCAATGACTCTTCATCGGCCATCGGCAATGACTCCTCATTGGCAATCAGCTTCAGCAAGCCTTCACCAATTAACCTTTGTGGGCAAAGATCATCCATCCTCCATCGGCAACGCACTTGGTCTTCCCGCAGCACTCTCCCATCGGCAATATCGGCTCAAAACTTTCCCGATGCCGATGGAGAACGGCCACTGACCAGTCAAGCCTCAGTCCATTTGACACGTGTTGAAAAACGGTGTCAACATCGTCTAGGTGTTGTCGAATACCAAGAGTAACAAGCACAAGACCTTCACTTGACCAACTCAAGGCTAGGAAGGTGGATGGATACACACAAGTCACTCCTAATCACTCTAGGAGGGAAGAACAAGATGAACTCTCTCTAATCTCTCCCTCACTAGGCACTTGACTCTCCAAAGGATTTCTCAAGGTGTCACCAGCTGAAACAATGGCCAAGAGAGCCTCTAAGGATGAAGGGGGCAACTATAAATAGTCCCCACCTCCAAAACTAGCCGTTTTTTACTTTTTCTTCTCTCTGCGAAGCCACCGGACTAGTCTGGAGCTCATACCACCAGACCATGCACATTGGTCCGGAGCTCACTCTGGATTCAAACTCAGGCACCGTCGGACTACTCTGCTTGGTCCGACGCACTGGTCCGGAGCCAGGGTTCTCTCTGAGTGAAAAACTCCTCTTTTTAGTACCACCGGACCACTCTCCTTGGTCCGGAGCCCTGGTCCGACGCTCTAGTCCGGAGCCAGGGGGCTTACTGCATAAACTCAACCTCCTGTCTTGAAGCGTCGGACTAGCCGTCGGACTCACCGTCGGACTAGTCCGGAGCCTTCTCTCTCTCTGAACCAAGCCATCGGACCACTCTGCTATGGTCCGACGCTTTCCAGACAGGTGGTCCGGAGCTCCTCGACCTGAGATTTTGCCTAAGTCAGGGACCGTCAGACCACTCTCCTTGGTCCGACGCCCACTTAGCAGACTGGTCCGGAGCTTCTTTCTCCCCCTATTTCAACTGTTTTCGCTAAGGTTTCTCAAGGGATTTTGCTCCTACCATTTCTAGGGTTTACCAAGGGCTGAAAGCAAGGTCTCTAGGACTAGTTATGACAAGAGTGTATATACCCACTTTCCTAAACTCTCCTAGGTCAAGCTACTAATCTCATACCCCCCTTTATAGTACGGTCAAAGGAAAAATAAAAGCCCTAGCTATACTTAGTGCCCTTCTCAACCTTATGGCACTAAGAACTAGCCTAGTCTTCGACTTGTATCATCATCCTTTGCAACCGAGACGATTTCATCTTGGGGAATGGATATCCATTAAGCCCATTAAAATTGCATCACTAATGACCTAACATAAACAACTTTGCCTCTGCAAAACACACGTTAGTCATAGTGACCTAGTATTGTCGTTAATCGCCTAAACACAAGGGTCCATGATTCTTCAATCTCCCCCTTTTAGGTGATTGACGACAATACAAGCTCGAGTAGAGAATAATGAGTGAATTTTGATAAGATAAAAACATGACTTGATATGAGATAGGCATGGGTTAGTGATAAGAAAGACATCAACATGCCTAACCATTCAAGCCATGACAAGCACAAAAGATATGAAATGAGCATAGTACTTGATTTCATAAAGAATATGCTATAGCCAAAAGATCAGAGATTAGCGCGGAAGCAATATAGCATAACCAAGTGACATGATATATATAGAAGAATGTCCACACATGTCACACAACCATCAAGTCTCAACCATGACACATATCATACAATGCATAAAGACGGTAAACGTGATGCATGATGCAATAGAGTTTATACACATCAAAAGAACAAGTCCTACTAGCTCCCCCTGAAGCTAGCCCATCTACTCGACTCTCCCTCTCCCCCTTTGGCGTCAAAACACCAAAACTAGGCGTCTGGAGGCGGAGTGGAGGCAGCAGTGGAGCGGTCGAGCACCCTGAACTCAGCCAAGTATGTCTCATCATCTGAGTCCTCCCCTTGAGTGTCTGTCGCTAGAAGTGAAGCGATCTAGGGGTCGGAAGCTGACAGGCCTGCTATCGCTGCTATCGAAGACTCTGGAGCAGTAGCTGGAGTAGGAGTAGGATCAGGAACTGGTGCCAGTGTTGCTGCGGGAGCCTCAGGAGCTGCGGTATCCGGTTGTGCCTCAGACACGGACTCGACGGGAGTCTGAAGGACCGGAGACTGCGTAGGCTGAACTGGAGTGGAGGTGACCATTGTAGCATTGGTAGCAACGGCAGCTGTAGGTGGAGTAGACACGGCTGGAGCCCGACTGTCGTGTGTAGCCTCTGAGGAAGCTACTGAGGAACGGTGCTGATCAGCTGTCGGTGCAACAAGCTCTGCCTCAACCTCTGTTGTGATTTGTGGACCAGTGGGGGACGGCTGCCCAGTAATGTCGCTGAACGATGCAGATAGATCTCTAGCAGTAGCACCCATCGTAACGGTAAGTGGCATGAAACTAGTAGTGAGAGGGGTGAACTGCTGAGTGGGGCCAAAGGTGTCCAACCACTATGTCACCTGAGTCGCCAGTGACTGGAATGGGGTGGTCAATCCGGCACCCTGAAGTCCACTGGACTCTCCGGCTGGGGTGAGAGTGACTGTCTGACCGGCAGAACTCGTAGGGGCCACTGAAGGGCCAACTGAGGGTCCAACTGAAAACTGAGGTCCTCCTAGCTAGCCAACTGACTGAGAAGGTTGTGAAGTGCTCATCATCTGTATCTGAGGGGCTGTAGGAAACTCAAGAGGAGGAGCGCCTGTCCACTTCATCATATGAGTCATAAAGGCCATGTTCTGCTGCTGCAGCTGCTGAGATGGCTAGCATCTGTCGCTGCATCTCATCCTGTCGCTGCTGGACTTGTGTAACCGCAGTGACTAGAGAGCTCTGCTGCTCATTGAGACGGTCAAGAATCTTCAACATCATAGTCTCTGTGGCAGAGGCAGAGCCGCCAGCCTCAGTGTCATGAGCCCGTGGGGGCATCTGTGGAACTGGCTGGAAATCGGCATCTGAGCTATCTGAAGAGGTGTCCTCAGGAGTCACATCAGCTCTAGTGTCCAAACCATGGATCTCCTGCTGCTCAAGACTACGTATAGCCTCATCCTGAGCATCAACCTCAGCTCTGTCAGCTGGAGCAGTCCTCTCTCTGACCAGACGAAGGACCCAGTTCCCAAACCGGCTGTCAAATGACCCAAGGACTCTGTAAGCTGGGAAAGACGTCGGAGAGTGGTCTAGCAGGGCGCGGAGTCCAGGGTTGGCTCCCTCAAGCTCAATAGCTATAATCGATGAAATCCAATGAGCATAGGGAAACTGACGTCGGGCCCTCATACCATCTGCTATCACGTCCTCAATCTCTGACACAAGAAAGTCTGCAACGTCGAACGGTGTCTAAGATACTAGGGCCTGAAGGAGTAGCTATTGCATATTGGTCAATCCTTCCTTGTATCCCGTGCGAGGTAGCAAAGTACGACGAACAACCTCGTTCAACCTGTGAACGGTGGGTCGGAGCTCTGTTGGGCTACGTCGGGAGCCCTCTGAGAAAGGTGGCTTGAAGAGAGGAGCCACCTCCTGAACTGACAGTGTACGACCACATCGAGCACGGCGAGGCACTGAGGCTCCTCTATAACAGTCATAATGAAGATCAAGCTCGCCACCCTGCTGACGGAGGTGAAAGATCTCTCTGAGCCTAGTCAAGTATAGCCTGTATCGCTCGCCTCTGAAAGTATATTGCACAAACTTGTGCTCTTGAAGGACCGAGAACGGCGACCAGAGGGGGGGTGAATGGGAGCCTCAAATTTCTCTCTGAAATATTCGGGCCACTCTTCCCAAAAATCAAACCCAATTGCTGGGTGCTCAACCTCCCCCAAGCAACGCGAGCGGGGATTCAGACGAAATCGGAGAAATGAGAGCTCACCGGCAGTGGAGGAAAACTCACGGGAAACCCCCAAGATAGAGTTCTCAACCCCTATGAGAAAGAGGCAAAAACCCTAAGCAAAACAGCCTGAAAAACAGGCGACGGACGCTGCAGGACAGGGCGACGGACGCTCCAGGACAGGGCGACGGACGCTGGCGACGGACGCAGAGAGATCGTCCGTCGACCTTCCAGAGAGCACTGCAGAAGAGAAGCAGATGGCAGGGCGTCGGACGCTGGGCGACGGACGCTTGGGTGAGCGTCCGTTGGCGTCGGACGCTGCGCGACGGACGCTTAGGCGAGCGTCCGTCGGCCTTCCAGAGACCCAGACAGAAACTCGGAAACAGCAGAGGCGACGGACGGTCGGCGACGGACGCTGAGGAGCGTCCGGCGCCAAACCAAAAGCTCAGACACACCGAGCGACGGACGCTGACGTCAGCACGCACCAGCGTCCGACGCAAAACCCTCAGAGCGTCCGACGCCCCCGATAATCGCGCAGAAACCCCGAAAAGCGATTTTCCTCCGCCAAATCTTCCCAAATCTCAACCAAATGATCACCAATTGCAACCAAACTTTGTAGGCATGATCCTAGTGCAGTTGGGGAGCTATCCCGAAGAAATCATCGCTCAATTTGGGTCGGATGAGCGGGAACACTCGGATTTTGGGAAGAAAAGGGAAAACGAAGAACGTCGCAAAGAAGTCGCCCGATCTGCGTACTCGAGAGGTTTGAGGATGGATCCTTCGGTGCAAAGATGCTCCTCTCGAATACGAACAACTTGATTCAAACGGATTTGCAAGAGCTACTCCCAACAAAGAGAAATCATCTCGGGAAAAAGAGAGAGCAAAAGCAAAACGCGAAGAACACAAGCAAAACGGGGACACGATCAAGAAATCGAAGCCGCCATGGCTTACGGAGGTTACGACCTCCGATTCCTTGCAACAAACTTGAGTTCTTACAAAGGTTGGTGGGATCAACCTAGGGATCTCATGAACTAGAGAGAGGTTAGAGAGAGAGAGAGTTGGGGCAAATGATTAGGGTTCAAGAGATAGAATAAGGATACCCCTTCATCCTCTATTTATTAGAGGCTTTGGCTATTTCCCAAAGACCCCCCTAGATACAATGAGTGAACTACCTAGCCTAAGCATTGCAGTCCAAGCTCCGGTAAATATCTCCCTCGATTTGAATGGACGGCCCCGCTTCCTGCCAGGAGTTGTCGTCGCCTCGACGCAACCTCCAGGATTCCTCCACGTGCCATCCCCGCTTCCTCGGAAGCTCCGCCCGGGTTTTGAGGCCCAAACCCGCGAAACCCGCCACCGGTAGCTTTCGGCTCAACTACCGAACCCCGAGTTTTGCGGCCCAAACTCGGAAACCGACGCGGATGGTTTTGAGGCCCCAAACCACCAAACCACTCGACGCGAGCCACCTTGTCCTCGCCCGGTCGGACTCCGAGTCCCCTGAGCCTCCGCTCGACCCGCTCGTCCGCCGTCTTGACTTGATCGACTCGGTCTACCTCCATGTCTTCTCGCACTCGCCGGTGCCAGGCACTAGCCACCACAGCTAGTCCGCCGGCGCCCATGGTCCCTCAGTCCGAGCCCCGCTTCCGCCCTTCACCGTTTTCAGTCCATCAGCACGGCAAGCCTCTACTCGACCTTCTCCACGCCATTGACCACTGTCACTAGGCATAGCACCTGCACACCACAAGCCGACAGACAGGCACACATTTGCTTTCGCAAAGATTAGTAGTAAGCCACTCAAACTGAAACGCTCAAGTGTTGGGCAATCACTCATCACAAAACTGAACATCATGGGTACTTATCCACCATGTGTTCGCAGCTCTGGATCCACCCATACTGAGGCATAGAACTCTCTGACCCATCTCTCAATGTAGTTTCCGGAACGCCCAAGTAAATTGGCGAGTCCCGAAAGGTAAGTAAGGAACGGTCTGATCTCCTCACCAGCTAGCTCAACTATGCTCTCTAAGGAGCAAACCCTGTGCGGTCGAATCTGAATGCTGGTAAGCTGAGCTGCTCTACAGAAATCCTCCATGAGAGGTGTGTGCCAACCTGGTGAGGCTCTGGGGTCACGCTGATCCGGGCACCACTTCTCTAGAGCAACAAACCGTAGCTTCTTCACCTGCTTTGCTGTAAGATTCCTCAAATCGAGGTGAACTGAAGCTGAAGCTGTTGTGGGGGCTGCTGACTGAGGTGACTAAGCTGACTGGGAATGAGTAGATCGCCCCCAGGAACGAGGTGTACCTAGGGCCTCCGTGACAAGCTCTGGCTCCTCTAGAGTATCCTCTGTATGTGACCCAGCAGGATGAGTAGAAGGTAGATCCCGCGGAGGGGTGCCAAGTCTCACTGACCCTCGGCGACCGCCTCGCTTGGCGCGGTCTGCTGCATCGGCCACTGCTTCGGCTTTCTCAGCCTCTGTGAGCTTACGCTTCTTCTTCTTTGGCTTCTCAACCACTTGCTTCTTGCCCTTATCTCTGGAAGGATGTGGAGGAGGCGGAGTATCATCACCTGACCTAGCTGCGCGAGCATGAGAACTGCGAGTCATAACTGATCAAGCAAAGAAACACTGCCCACTGAAAGAAACCACTGACAAATCACAATGAATACTGCCTCAAGAACCACTGATCTCTATAAGAACCACTGCCACAAGAACCATTGACCTCTGTAAGTGTCAACTGTCAACTGATCAAACAAAGCACAACTGACAGAGGGGCCTCCAAGCCACTGGACTGAACCTCTGAGGCTTTGACTCAATCCTTACTCGCGAGCTTTGCCCCGAGTTTAAACTGCCACTGACTGCTGCTAGATAGAATAGACAGGGTATACATAAGCATATATAAAATCTAGAGATAAGAATCCGTATAGAAGCAAGCATCTAGGTAAGTGATAGAATGAAAAGCTGACATGATACCTGAGGTAAGAAAGCGTATCTAATCAGAGCAATTCAAGTACCAAACCACACTCCAAAAGATGTATTGCCAACTGAAGAATGCAATTGACATTGAGAATTAGTGACTTGGATTGAATATGCTTAAGGGATTTTCAAGGAATAATACTAGGGCATGACACTATCTACGACTCGACAAACCGCGACGTCGAATGATGAAAGCCATACCCTAGTGACGAAGAGTTGAAGATGACGACGACGAAACAAATTCGTTCGAGGACGAACATGGCGAAACCCCTCCTAGGGTTAGGGCAAACCCTAGCTTCTTCTGATTTTGCAGTGGCAATGTAGAAAGGGGAAACCCTAGGTGTCCACGAGCTCGGCAGGGAGGTTTGACGCCGGCGAGGGGGGTTGTCGGCGGCGAGGAGGTGGCAGGGCGGTGCTAGGTAGCAGGCGGCGGCGATTGGAGCGGTGGAGGCGCTGCGGCGGCGAGGAGAGGTGGTGGAGTGACAGCGGCGCGCTGAGATGGGCTCGTCGGCGGCGAGGATGACGCAGGGAGTTGGCGGCGGAGTAGAGGCGGTGAGCGGCGCGGGCCGCGTACGGACGGTGAATGAAAAGCACAGTCGAAACAGAGCCGCTTGCGGGGGGTATCCGCAAAATTTCAAAGCGTCGGACTACTCCGCTTAGTCCGGAGGCTGGTCCGACGGGTGGTCCGACGGTACCAGAGAGGGGAAAACAGTGAGCACCCGACCACCAGACCAAGGCGTCGGACTACTCACCGGACTGGTCCGACGGTGCACCGGACTGGTCGGACGGTGCTTAGATAAAACTGACAGAGGCACCGGACAACTTGCCAATGGTCCGGAGGTGCGTCGGACTGTGGTCCGACGGATTTTGTGGCTGGGGAAGTTTTATGCAATGAGGAACAGAGCGTCGGACCACTGCGTCGGACCATTGCAGAGTGGTCCGGAGGGTGGTCCGGTGCTTAAATTTGCTCTGAATTTTCCTATTTTTCTCTCCAATCTTTTCTCTTAGCCAAGTACCAACACAAAAGAGAAAAGAGGAACACTTGTTGGACTTAACATAAGAACTATCTCTCAAACCCTCAATTTTAGAAATAGTTTGCCATAGGCTAGGATTAGTTTTCATAAGAAAATAGTTCAATAAAGCTCCAAGGGTCACTATAGGGACACAGAGGGGTATTAGCTGAAGCTAGAGCGTTGAATTGCTCCCCCTAAGTGTTGAACCTAATGATGACCAAAAAAACTTAACCGAAAAGAAACGAAGAAGCAACACTCATGCATATGCAATGCAAAACGGAATTTGAATCTAGGTTGCTTGCAAGTTTAAACCGCGGTTAAGCTTTGTCACACGCTTTGAGGGCGGTTATCTTAACCGTGTTAGCCAAGCCTATGTGCATTACCAAATTAAACATATTATATTACATATGAATGCATGGTTCACACAAACTCATCTTTTAGTGAAGTTAGAGTGATCAAGCACATTCAACTCGCTTCTCAACCTACAAAAGGTTGTTTCATCGAGTGGTTTAGTGAAGATATCCGCCAATTGATCTTCGCTTTTAACTCCAACTAGTGTGATGTCTTTCCTAGTCACATGATCTCTAAGAAAGTGATCGTGAATATCTATGTGCTTGGTGCGACAGTGTTGAACCGGGTTGTTAGCAAGCTTTACGGCGCTTTCATTATCACACAAAAGTGGAACTTCTTTTAAAAACACGCCGTAATCAAAAAGTGTTTGGGTCATGTATAAGATTTGTGCACAACTTGCTCCCATGGCAATGTATTCCGCCTCGGCGGTTGACAATGCCACACTGTTTTGCTTCTGAGGGCCAAGAAACAAGTGATCTTCCTAGCATGTGGCACCCGCCGGAGGTACTCTTCCTATCAACCTACACCCGGCGTAATCCGAATCGGAGTAGCCAACTAGTTGGAAGGGAGCTCCTTTGGGATACCAAAGACCCAGGCTAGGGGTGTGCCTTATGTACCTAAGGATTCTTTTAACCGCACAAAGATGCGACTCCTTAGGGTTTGCTTGAAACCTAGCACACATACACACACTAAACATGATATCCGGCCTAGATGTGGTGAGGTAAAGTAAACTACCGATCATAGAGCGATAAAGAGTTTGGTCAATCGGTTTACCTCCCTCATCGAGATCGAGATGCCCATTAGTTGGCATTGGGGTCTTTATTGGCTTGCAATCCTCCATATTGAACTTCTTGAGTAGATCATAAGTGTACTTTTCTTGAGAGATGAAGGTCCCTTCTCTCATTTGCTTCACTTGAAAGCCGAGGAAGAAGGTTAGCTCGCCAATCATTGACATCTCGAACTCTTTGGACATCAAGTCACCAAACTCCTTGCAATGGTCTTGGTTTGTTGACCCAAATATAATGTCATCGACATATACTTGGCAAACAAAGATCTCTCCATTAAGCTTCTTGGTGAATAGTGTAGTGTCGACGATCCCGATCTTGAAGCCCTTCTTGATTAGGAAATTCCTTAGCCTCTCATACCAAGCTCTTGGAGCTTGCTTCAATCCGTAGAGTGCCTTGGACAACCTATACACATGATTAGGCAAGTTTGGGTCTTCAAACCCGGGAGGTTGTGAGACATAGACAAGTTCATTTATGAAACCATTTAAGAAAGCGCTCTTCACATCCATTTGAAAAAGTTTCATTTTGTGATGTGAAGCATACGCCAAAAGGATACGAATGGCTTCAAGTCTTGCAACCGGTGCAAAAGTCTCTCCAAAATCGAGTCCTTCTACTTGAGAGAACCCCTTTGCCACCAATCTTGCTTTGTTCCTCACAACCACGCCTTGATCATCTTGCTTGTTCCTAAATACCCACTTGGTGCCAATGATTCTTGCATCCTTTGGCTTCTCTTCAAGTGTCCACACTTGGTTCCGGGTGAAGTTGTTGAGTTCTTCATGCATGGCATTCACCCAATCCGGATCCGCAAGTGCTTCTTCTACACTAGTAGGCTCAACAAAGGAAACAAACGAGTGATGTTCAACATAATATGCAAGTCTAGAGCGAGTCATTACTCCCTTTGATGGACTCCCTATGATTTGATCATGGGGGTGAGCTTGAAGGATAGATGTTGATCTTCTATTTGTCTCTTGAGGAGGAGGATGCGGTGCTTCAACATTGCTTGCTTCGACCTCGGCTTGATCTTGAGGAATGTGAGTGTCTTCTTGAGCTTCTCTCACTTGATCTCCTTCATCAACTTGAGGCGTGTGGGGTGGAGAAGGATCTTGATTTGCTTCATCTTCAACTTCTTCCACCTCTTGCGGGTTGATAGAACCAATTGGCATATTCTTCATTGCCTCCCTCAAGGGTTCATCACCTATATCAATGTCCTCAAGCGCTCCTTGGGAGCCATTAGTTTCATCAAACTCCAAGTCATACGTTTCTTCAACTAAGCCGGTGGCTTTGTTAAATACACGGTATGCCTTGGATTTAAGTGAATAACCAACAAGGAAACCAATGTCACACCGCTGTTGGAATTTACCCAAGTGTTGGCGCTTCTTGTAGATGTACACCTTGCAACCAAACACCCGGAAGAATGAAATATCCGGCTTCTTCCCATTGACAAGCTCATAGGGGGTCTCCTTTAATAGCCTTTGGACGAAGAGACGGTTTGCCGCATAGCAAGCGGTGTTGATTGCCTCCGCCCAAAACTTCTCCGGAGTGTTGTACTCATCAAGCATAGACCTTGCTAGAGTTATGAGCGTCCGGTTCTTCCTCTCTACGACACCATTTTGTTGTGGAGTATATGTAGCGGACACCTCATGCTTGATCCCAACTTCATCACAATAATCTTCAATCTTTGTGTTCACAAATTCGGTGCCATTGTCACTTCTAATCTTCTTGATCTTCACATCAAATTCATTTTGATCTCTTGTAGCAAACTTCTTGAAGATGCCTTGTGTCTCTCCCTTGTCTTGAAGAAAGAACACCCAAGTGTACCGAGAGTAGTCATCCACTACCACTAAGCAATAGAGATTTCCTCCAAGACTAGCATATGTGGTAGGGCCAAATAGATCCATGTGTAGCAACTCTAGGACTCTTGAGGTTGACATGAAAGCTTTGGTTGGATGAGTGTTTGCCACTTGCTTGCCGGCTTGACATGCACTACAAAGTTTGTCCTTCTCAAACACCACATCCTTGATTCCTCTAACCATTTCCTTCTTGACAAGCTTCTTCAAGGTTGACATGCCCACATGAGCTAATCTTCTATGCCATAGCCAACCCAAAGAATTCTTGGAGAATAGACAAGCTTGCAAGTTTGCTTCATTTGAAGTGAAGTCCACTAAGTAGAGGTTGTTGTGCCGAAACCCTTTGAATATCATTGATGAATCTTCAATCTTGGTCACAATCACCTCATTTGGAGTGAAGAGACAATGAAACCCAAGTTCACAAAGTTGACCAACTGATAGCAAGTTGAAGCTCAATGATTGTACTAGCAAGACATTTGAAATTGATTGATCTTGGGAGATAGCCACTTTGCCTAAGCCTTGAACTTTGCCCTTTGAATTATCCCCAAAAGTAATCTTGTCTTGATTTGCACAATCCTCATCAAGTGTGGTGAACATCCGGGGGTCACCGGTCATGTGTTGAGTGCAACCACTATCAATTACCCAATGGCTCCCATCGGTCTTGTAGTTCACCTACACACAGGCAACTTGGATTTAAGCTTGTTGTTTGGGAACCCCCTTAGTGCGGGGCCCCATTGCCTTGTCAACCAATTCCTTAGCAACCCAAAGAACCCTAGGCTTGTTCTTCATTGGTGGTCCAAGAAACACCACAAGTGGTCTACCCTTGGAATCTTTGTTGATGACATAGTGAGCATCATGAGCAAATGGCCTAGTGTGCTTGGGCAAGGTCTTGGGAAGTGGAGTCTTGCATTGAAATGAGAGGTGACCAATTTGTCCACATCCAAAGCACCTCTTAGGCTTGGGCTTTGGCTTCTCTTGATTGTAGCCATTGTATTTGTTCTTGTAGTAGTTCTTGGCTTGAATCTTGACCTTGGCTTTCATCACTTGATTTTCCTTGTACCCAATACCGGTCTTGTCATTCTTCATGACGATGCTCATTAGAAGCTCACTTTGGAGATTATGGCCCTTGGTGAACTTTTCAAGGCCACTCGTAAGCTTGGTCTTGTCATTCTTGATCTTGGCAATTTCTTCTCGAAGAGAGTTGATCAAAGTGATAGCATATTTGTCTTCTTCTTGAGCCAGTTTGATGGTGAAGGGCTTGTTTGCCTTGAGGTTGATTAGCTCTTCCTTGAGCTTTGAGTTCTCTTCCCTCATCTTCATATAATCATCATACTTGTCGGCTTCTACAACTCTCTTGCCCTTGCACTTGGCACTTTGCTCAAGAGCCACATCATCAAGCTTGATATCACAAGAGGTAGCACTTGCACACTTAGCACATGGGTTAGTAGCAACATGTGTAAGATCTTGAGTAAGCAATTCATTTGCTACCACTAGTGTACCATGATCATTTTTCACTTGATTGTAGTCATCTTTTAGCAAGTTAAACCTTGTGAGGAGCTCTTGGGATGACCTCTCAAGCTTATCATGTTTCTCATTTGCTTGCTTAAGAGAGGCTTTGAGCTCCCTAGTGTTAGATGTGAGAGAGTTAATCTCAAGCTTCAAATCATCATTAGCACTAGACAAGTTGTCAAGCTTATCATGCAAGTTTTCTTTGATTTCAAGGAGTTTGTCATTTTTACTCTTGTACTTCCTTATGATGCTAGCATACTTGTTGCAAATTTTAATTAGCTCATCATAGGAAGGTGCTTCTTCATCATCACTATCATCACTAGAGAGGTCATCACCATCATCCTATTTTTGTACCTTCTTGTCACCTTTAGCCATAAGGTATAGGTGTGTAGAGGATGAGCCCGGCGATGAAGGAGGAGGTGGCGGTGGAATAGAAGAACCAATCACCAATGTGGCCACCTTCTCTTCTTCACTCTCATCATCGGAGGAGTCACTTGAATCATCAATATCGGTGAGCCAATCACCCACAATGTAAGCCTTGCCATCCTTCTTCTTCTTGTGGAAGTTGAAGTTCTTCTTCTTCTTGTATGGCTTGTCTTGCTTCTTGTCATCATCACTTGAGTCATCATTGCCGCCCTTGTTCTTCTTGAAGTTCTTGAACTTGTTGTTCTTGAACTTGTCTTTCTTCTCTTCAGGACAAGCATGGGCTAGATGACCAAGAGTGCCGCAATTGTAGCACTTCATTTGGGAGATTGGCTTCCTTGAAGAGCTTGTGAAGAATTTCTTCTTCTTTGAGTCAAACTTGACTCCATTCTTGTTTAGCCTCTTCAACATCTTGGCGGTCTTCTTCACCATGAGAGCGATGTTGTTTTTATCATCATCATCACTTGTACTCTCAAGGACATATTGAATCTTGCACTTCTCCTTGGAAGATGCCTTGAGAGCCAAGTCCTTCTTCTCCTCCTTCTCTTTCTTCTTGGAGGAGGATGAAGTTCCATCATTGATCTTCATGTACATCTCATGAGCATTGATCTTGCCCAACACTTGCGTTGGTGTAGTTGCGGAGAGATCGCCTTGATGAAGAACCGTGACGATGTGGCTATACTTGTCTATTGGTAGGACACAAAGTATCTTGCGCACCACATCGGCCGGTGTCATTTGAGAGAGCCCAAGGCCATTCAACTCCTCTACAAACACATTCAAGCGAGAATACATTTCATTAGCATTTTCATGAGATAGCATAGTGAAAGCATTTAACTTAGCAATGATGAGGTGATAACGCTCTTCTCTTTCACATTTAGTGCCCTCGTGAAGAGCACAAATGTTTGTCCAAATCTCATGCGCGGTTTTGCAATTCCGCACATGGTTGAACACATCCTTGCAAATGCCACGGAAAAGAATGTTCTTTGTCTTAGCATTGTTCTTCTCAAAGTATGGATCCTCGGCGAACACCGATCCACCTTGGGTGGCGGCTTTGTGAACGCCGACGTCCACGGCCTCAAGGTAGGCCTCCATCCGCACTTTCCAATAAGGAAAGTCATCCCCATCGAACATGGGTGGCGGTCCATCCCCATGGGACATCTTGCTCTAGGCGGTGAAGCATAATTTAGAGCAACAAGGCTCTGATACCAATTGAAAGGATCAAGATGCCCAAGAGGGGGTGAATTGGGCTTGTTTTAAATTTCTGAAACAAATATGAAAACCTATCAAATGCCAATCACCCCTAGTGCCTACGATCTGTGTGTCCTACTAGAAAGTGGTAGCAGTTCATGTGAAATAAAAGCAACCTAAGCAATTCTAGTAGGTAAGATAAAAACAAGACGGAAAGTAATGCGGAAATGTAAAGAGCTAGGGAAAATAAATTCTCAGTGACGCAGCGATTTTTTTCCTGAGGTATCGAGGTGTCGACACACCCTCCTAGTCCTCGTTGGAGCACCTCACAAGGTATCGCTCCCCCTCTACCCGCGCAAGGGTAGAGTGCTCTCTATGGGCTGATTCTTCGCCACTTCGGCTCGGTGAATCGCCCACAACCGATCACGGAAGCTTGGAGAAGAGCCGCCAACAATCTCCCGGCGATCACTTCCTCCGAACACCACCAAACCGTCTAGGTGATGTCGAACACCAAGAGTAACAAGCACAAGACCTTCACTTGACCAACTCAAGGCTAGGAAGGTGGATGGATGCACACAAGTCACTCCTAATCACTCTAGGAGGGAAGAACAAGATGAACTCTCTCTAATCTCTCCCTCACTAGGCACTTGCCTCTCCAAAGGATTTCTCAAGGTGTCACCAGCTGAAACAATGGCCAAGAGAGCCTCTAAGGACGAAGGGGGCAACTATAAATAGTCCCCACCTCCAAAACTAGCCGTTTTTTACTTTTTCTTCTCTCTGCAAAGCCACCGGACTAGTCCGGAGCTCATACCACCGGACCATGCACACTGGTCCGGAGCTCACTCTGGATTCAAACTCAGGCACCGTCGGACTACTCTGCTTGGTCCGACGCACTGGTCCGGAGCTAGGGTGCTCTCTGAGTGAAAAACTCCTTCTCTTTTTAGTACCACCGGACCACTCTCTTTGGTCCGGAGCCCTGGTCCGACGCTCTGGTCCGGAGCCAGGGGGCTTACTGCATAAACTCAACCTCCTGTCTTGAAGCGTCGGACTAGCCGTCGGACTCACCGTCGGACTAGTCCGGAGCCTTCTCTCTCTGAACCAAGCCATCGGACCACTCTCCTATGGTCCGACGCTTTCCAGACAGGTGGTCCGGAGCTCCTCGAGCTGACATTTTGCCTAAGTCAGGGACCGTCGGACCACTCTCCTTGGTCCGACGCCCACTTAGCAGACTGGTCCGGAGCTTCTTTCTCCCCCTATTTCAATTGTTTTCGCTGAGGTTTCTCAAGGGATTTTGCTCCTACCATTTCTAGGGTTTACCAAGGGCTGAAAGCAAGGTCTCTAGGACTAGTTATGACAAGAGTGCATATACCCACTTTCCTAAACTCTCCTAGGTCAAGCTACTAATCTCATACCCCCCTTTATAGTACGGTCAAAGGAAAAACAAAAACCCTAGCTATACTTAGTGCCCTTCTCAACCTTATGGCACTAAGAACTAGCCTAGTCTTCGACTTGTATCATCATCCTTTGCAACCGAGACGATTTCATCTTGGGGGAATGAATATCCATTAAGCCCATTCAAATTGCATTACTAATGACCTAACATAAACAACTTTGCCTCTGCAAAACACACGTTAGTCATAGTGACCTAGTATTGTCGTTAATCATCTAAACACAAGGGTCCATGATTTCTTCAATCGGCAAGAGACAGTCTGATGCATTGATCTATGCTACGTTCTGACCAATAGACTTGTTGTGATATGGCCATTCTGAGATACCAGTTTTTCCATACTTTGGTGGGTTTGGGCCAAGAACGAAAGGTATCTGTCCATGACCCTAGATCGAAATATTCGGCTCTGAAGGGAACGCGGTTGGTTTCCGCGTTGATGATTTCAGTTGGATCAGCGTTTCCCATCGGACCCAAACAGCAAAAGTGTGCTTGATCAATGGGGATTACTATTCTGTTGCGCATTTCCTAGGTTCAAGGAGCGAAGAAAGAAGGAGGAAAGGGATTGTGAAATAGTGTAGGAAGATAAAACTGCAGTATATAGAGCGAGGAAAGAAAAAATTACCGCAGGAACATTGAAGTTGATTGCCATCGAGACAAGAAGATTCTTGCAGGGGTCACACCTCCTGATGAGGAAGGAACCGCCGGTGGAATGCTTGCCGGAGTGCTCTTCGGGAATACCGGAGGAATGGAGATGAAGGTGTGAACTCAGGGTAAAAGGGAGAGCAGACAGTGGTCTTTATAGGCCTAGGTTAAAGGGTGTTTTTGAGTTTTCCTTTTGACTGAACAGGAATATGGAAGGATATCGCAGTGATTTGCGCGGTGATCGAGGAATTACAACTGTTGGCGCTACAGTTGCGGGAGTTGTTGGTAATTTACAATGATAGCGCGCGGTAATCGAAATGATGGCATGGGTATTTTGGAGGGAAAGATTACTGTAGGGGAAATTCCGGCGCATGATATATCTCATACTCCGAAATTGGGGGGCATGTGTTGACACCGGTTTTTGTATGTGTCAATATGAACCGGATGCACTGATCAGTAATGAACCGGATGCAGTAATCAGTAAAAGGATGGTTGCTTTTCCTTATCGCATCAGGACACTACCAATCAGATTGCCGATAAAGCAGAAGATTGAAGAAACATCAAAGATAAGAAGAAGAGTATTTGCCGATGGAGAGTGTTGCCGATGAAAACAAGAGAACATTGCCGATCGGAAATGTTGCCAATGGATGCGGGATGATGTGGCCGACGTTAAAAAGGTTGCGGATTGAAGGAATCTGCCGATGGAAAGTTTCATCGTAAGGTAGATAGATAAGGAAACTAGTAGTTTTATTATAGTATTTATAGTATTTATAGTATTATTATTATAATTGGAGTCCGACTCTTACACGAGTCGTTTATTTCTTTAAAAATAGGAGTTTTGTTTAGGCGTGAGTCGTGTTTGTTTGCAACTCCTTTTGCCGGAGTATAAATATGTACTTAGGGGTGGTGTAACAGATAATATATACAATCAATCAAATACATCTATTATTTTCGTCTACTTTTCCAGCAAATCTACTTTTACCGCATTAGTTCTAGTTTATCTACGAGTTCTTACGAAGTTTCGACGGGCTGCATCAATACGATCTCCGTCAACCTCGTGAGTTCTGCGTTTTGAGCAATCTGAGTCTTGACGTCCGGGCGCATCGCCGTCGTCTCGTTCATCGTTGTTCTAGTTATCGTCCTTGTCGATTAACTGGTCAAATCGACTGGCACACCTTGGATATCGAATTCGGGTATAAACCTGAGTTGTTCGTAGATCCGACGCTTATTGTGACCTCTCCATGGAATTCAACGTTCTTGCCTTGGGCATTGCTTGGACCAACTGTGACAAAAACAGAAGTAATTGAGTTTCGTTCAGTCTTATGTGCTAGCAGCCGAATAAAAGGTGGCAGTATGAAAGGAAAAAATAGCCAGCAGACATATATTACTACACATAGTAGCTTCTCATGGAGCAAACTCCAGACTCCAGACCCAGTAAATACTATGGGTAGATCCAGAAGCAATCGAAGATTTTCATTAGTACAATGAAGTGAAATTCTGACTGAAACAAATATACAAAGCTACATCACACAATTAAATCAGATATGGATGCAAATAGCCGAATAGCTTGAGTTAGGGTTCGGGTGTTGGCTTTCACACAGCAAGGGAAGAGAAGGGGCACGCATACCTGGTGGGTGCGCTCATCACCGGCGAAGCACAACAGCAAGGGCAGAGAAGACAACAACAGCGGCGGTATGCTATCAGAATTCAGAACCGGCCGGCGACGTCCTTTCACGGAGGGGCGGAGTGGGGGCGTGGAAGGGGCAGAGACAATTAGATTAGATCTAAATGCAAATAGCCGAATATTCCGTATAGCTTAATAAGTTAGGGTTGGCCTGCTGCCGTCATCAGATCCTTGCAGCCCATGGTGGGTATACGACGGGTTTTTTTCCGTAGAAAAAAACAAAGCGAGTAAGAAATTTTGAACCGGAACGGTGGGAAACACCATGTAAGTATGTGTCAGTCTATGTTGGGTCCATCTGTCAAATTGTTATCAAACGTTAGATGTAAAATCAAAAGACATCCAAGGGATGAAACTTTAGGTGGGTATGAAATTTTTAGGTGACAATATTTTCTAATTCTTTCGCTCTTTTATAGTATAGATGAGGCCGGCGCGTCCATTATTAAGGCACTGTTTAGTAGTACCCGACTAAAATTTAGCTAGCTAAAATTTTAGAGCTAAACTTTAGTTAGCTAAAAGATATTTCAACTAAACTTTAGCTAGGTGTTTGGATGCACCAGCTAATAAACTCAGTTAAACTTTAGCTAGTTTTAGTTGTATTGAAGTAGCTAACCTCAGTTAAAATTTAGCTAAAGTGAGCCTCTCCAAGAGATTAGCTAAAAAGACTAGCTAAATTTAGTGATTTAGCAATTTTCTAAAATAAAACTCACTCAAAAAAATTGAAGCAATCCAACAGTCTCGCTAAAAAGTTTTCTATTTAGTCCTAAAGATGGGCCTACTCCTTTATCGATAAATAAAACAATAAAAAACTAAAAAAAGGCCATCGTTGCCGGTGCTTGGTGGCAAGGTGCGACGAAGCTGAATCTTCTTCTACTTCTCGCATGCTGCTCCAGCTCACCTTCCACTACTACAGAAATGATTAACCGTGACGGTTGAAATGGATTAACCGTGGCGGTTTTTCCAACCGCCACCGATCAATGGTCACGGTTAATCGGGGCATTAACCGTGACGGTTATTTTAGGCCAACCGCCACGGTTAATGAGGAAAAAAACAAAAAAAAAGCCCAGATCTAGACCCGATTAGGTTGGATCTGGGCCATCGCAATGTGTGTTGCACGTCGGGGTGCCGTCGTCCCCTGGCCCTGGATCCGCTACCGCCGGAGGGGGCTCCCGCCATGGATCCGGCCTCGTTTCCTCAGGATCCACCGCCGGAGGGGCTCCCGCCATGGATCTGGCCTCGCCGGCCCTGGAGAAGGAGACGAAGCCCCTCGCGGTCACGCTCCCTCGCGCCACCGTGGTCCCTCGCGCCCTTGTCCGCCCTCCTCGCGCCCTTGGTCCCTCGCGCCGCTCGCGTCCGCCCGCGTCGGAGAGGAGGGGGGAGGGGCGCCGGTCCGCCGCGTCGGAGAGGAGGGGGAAGGAGCACGCCGCCGCCCGCGCCGGATCCGCCGCCGGTCCACCCGCGCCGGAGAAGAGAGGGGAGGGGCCCCGGTACACCCGCGTCGGAGAGGAGGGTGGCGGGGCGCCGGTCCGCCGCACCGAGGATGGGGGAGGGGGCACCACGCCGAAGAGGAGGGAGGAGGGGCGCACCGCGCCGGAGAGGAGTCGCGGGCGTGAGAGAGAGGGGAGCTGCCGCTGGTGAGAGAGGGGGAGTTGAGGGAGTGGGAGGATGAGTGAGAAACCCTAAGGACTGTATATATACCGCGAAATTTATCGGGCCAAGTGAGCATTTCGATTGTTATTGGGCTTCGCCTCTATTAACTGAGACTATTACGTAAGTGCAACCGCCACAGTAAATGCATTAACCGTGGCGGTTAGATTATACCAACCGCCACGGTTAATGTATTTACTATGGCGGTTGCGTTACAGTAACCGCCACGGTTAATAGTCCATTAATCGTTGCGGTTAGGTTATAACAACCGCCACGGTTAATGCATTAACTGTGACGGTTGGGACCCCCAAGCCAGTGGGCTTTCCGGCCACCTATTAACCGTGGCGGTTTAGGTGAAAAACCATCACGGTTAATAAAAGTCAAGTGCTATGCAAAATCATTTCTGTAGTTGTGTTCCCTGCAAGCAGCTGCACCACGGTCCCTGCAGCTACCCATGGGCCGAGCGTGAGCCATGTACTCGTCCGTGTTGAGCAACGTACCCTGCTGCCGGCAGCCTAGCCGGAGCCGACCCCCCAGCCAAACGTCCATTGAACGTACTGAGTCCGAATGTGCCGTAGGTGACCAAGCTACATGCGAGAATCGCACGCGCGCGGGAGGTGATGGTGAGCGCTCCCGGCTCGCTTTTTGTAGCGAGCGAGATACACGGAATGGACAGTGCTATTTTAGACAGCAGGATAGAGCAGTTGTTGGATACTTGTTTTCATCTAAAATAGTCAAATTTGGAATGCATGATTGAAATAGCTACTCTGTTGGAGTTGCTCTAACTAGACTGGTTAGGGCCTATTTGGTTATAACCCCTAAAGTTTAGCCACTAAATTTAGTTGATTTTAGTCCCTAAAGTGTCAAACAACCCCTAAAGTGCCCTCTAAAGTTTAGTGGCTAAACTTTAGGGAGTTGTAACCAAACATACCCTTAGATGCATGCTAGCTAAAATTAACCTTTTTTTATTTAAAGTTTAGTTGGAGTGTCAAACATGCCTAAATTGATCGCTCCAGACTCGAGACTAATCCCAACGGTGTGAGTCGCGCCACGTTTTCCGCCTACCTGGAGCAAACCAGCCAATGGGCAGCCACCACAACGGCAGAGGCGCGCATGGACCCAGGGTTTTTGTTACCGTTTCGAAACCGGTAACCGCCGGCGAGCGGTTGGGCGGTTACCGAACAGTTTGACCGGTTACCGGTCCAAACCGAACGGTTTGGATTTTGAATTCAAATCACGCAGTTCATTCGGTTTGGGACCGGTAACTGATCAGTTAGGGCCGATTACCGACCGGTTTGAGCGGTAACCGGTCCAAACCGCCGGGTGGCTTTTTTTTTTGCTTGAAAAAATCAATTTTTTTTGCATGACCTTTGTGCTTAATGATGTAAATAGAACACACAATTCATGGAAAAATAGTGTGACACAAATGGCCAACCCATCGAAATATCATAGTGATGCACTAGCCACAAATTCACGACGGAAATAACGTAGTTCACCGTTGCAACAACAACAAATCATCCATGGAAATACCTTGTGTCGTAGACATGCGAACATCATGGTTACTCACGTTGAATATAAGGGAAGATCCCGTTTCGGCACCCCTCCTCATACTCCGCGGTGGACATTAGAGCGATACCGCGCGACTGTAGCCCGGCCTTGTACTCTATCCATGATTGGCCCGTCCAATGAGCTGTGGTCTCCCATTCCTGCACTAACATGTTGTAGAAATCCGGGTCTTGCCATTCGTAGACCCATCTAGTGGGCGGCTGCGTGCTGATGTCAGGAACGGGGTAGGTATAACCACCACCGTACGATGTATCACTGTACGAGGAAGAGGAGTATTGTGGCGTGCCGTAGCAGTCCGTCGGGTCGTAAGCTCTCCTCTGCGATTCCGGCTACCCATGGTCGCGGTCCTGAGTAGCATGTGTGAAGTCCGTCTCGTCTGCAGCCGACCATAATTAGTACTAGTGAATAGTCATAGACATTAAAAAAATGTCTGTAACAATCGATACCTGTGAAACGAAGTCCACCAGCATCACCAGCACCACTACCACCAGCACCATCTGCAGAACCCCCAGCCCCACCACCACCACCACCAATAGCACTAGGTGGAGCAGCTCCAGGGTCATCGTCACCACTATGACCGTCTCCACTGTCATTTGCTGAGCTGCTGTGATCGGACTCCTGGTTCCGTGGACTTTCCTCACCCTCCTCGCCATCATCTGTCGAATCATCGCTGGTGACAGGTTGTTGCACTCGCTTCCCCTTTCGTTTCTGGCTAGGTCCCGTCTGGTATTTTCTTTTGCCAAGATGCGTGTCACCCACATGTCTACGGGCCCAATCACTGATGGGCCCAAGATCATCGGGGTCCACTTGGTCTCTGTCATCACAAAGAATGAATCATATTATTAAAAGTATGGTTTGTTAGTGGCTAACAAAGTACATCAACGTACCTCACGATATGGGACGGAAGAGGGATGTCCGTTTCTTCATCCTCTTCATCGAGAACTGGAGCCTGGTTGGATCTGCCATACTCCATCCAGTCTCGAACTGGATTATCCCTTTCGTAAAAGGATATCTGCGTGAACTGGTCAATGAAGTCTTCTTTCTCACGCCTAGGTGGTCCGGAGGCATCCGCGAGTCGCAGGCGAAGGTTGTAGTTCACATACACTAGCTTATTCAGTTTTTTGTGGGACAAGCGATTCCGAACCTTCGTGTGCACTAAGGCAAATGTACTCCAGTTGCGCTCGTATCCACTGGAGGATACACACTATGCAACAAGCCTCAACGCAAGTTTTTGCAGATTTGGAGTGCTCCTGCCAAACAACATCCACCATTGAGCTGCAAGTGGAACCCATTATGTTAGGTATGCGCTCAAAAAGACAAAAAAATGAGTTCAAAAGTACTCTTATATGGGGTTGTCTTGGGGTCCGTGGCCATTTTAATGGCCAGCTCACTGCCAAACTCCCCAAGGTGTTGGCGGTATGATTCTGCCTCCTATAATGCCAAGACAGCGGAGTGCACATCCATCATTTTCTCAAATGCTTCCTTGAGGCCACCAAACATTTACGGAGTTGGATTGTAACGGTATACAAGACTTGGGTTGAGGACAGCAGCTGCAACATACGATGCACGACAAATTAGCAAATGGTAAATACTCAATATGTAGAGACTGCTATTTTAACAATGGTTGTGATTGCACCTGGGCCCACATGCGTGCCATAGTACACGTCCACAGTCCTGCCATCCATGATAGCCTTGTACTGATGCCATGTTGAGACATTTGTTTCAAAGAAGGCCTCCATCTCCTTTTTGCACTCTTGGAAGTTGTACACTACTTCACACAGGTTAGGTCGCCTATCCTGATCAGCGAAACGAAGGAACCTGTAAATTGGTGCCACTGAATCGATGATGTATTTGAGTCCATCCCACCACAGTATACTAGACAACCTTGCGTGAACATAATGGCCTTCCTTGGATTTTCCCCACCTGCTATGCAAGAACTTGGGAGATCCCATCCACTCCATAAAACGATCACGCTTCCGATGGAAGCTCTCCATGAACATGTAGTTGGTCCCAAACCGAGTGGCATTCCATTTGACCAACTCACCACCAATGACTTCCCTCATCATTGCATTCAACTGGTCATGGTTGTGCAGCCAAGTTGAAATGCGCTTGCATACGGAGATCACACCTGCATGCTCCGGCCTTTGACCAATGTCCTTCAGCATCAAGTTGATGGTGTGTGCAAGGCAAGGTGTCCAAACAATATGCTCGTACTCCTCGTTCAATCTCTGGCATGCTCTCTTGAAGTTGGCGCCGTTGTCCGTGACGATATGCACGACATGTTCAGCACCTATCTCCTCAACCACCTTGCGAATCAGCTGCACAAGTAGGCACAACATTTAGTGGAACCGAGAAAACATAGTGCATGTGAACTGGCACAATATTTTGGACGTACCCCCAACAAATAAGATGAATCTTGGTTCCTGCCCGTCGCATCAACTGACTTGTGGAACCACATGATACCATTGCAATAGATCAAAAAATTGATGACATTCATTCTTGTCGGGCCCGTCCACGAATCACACATCAACATGACTCCAAACAAGGGCCACTCCTCCTTAAACTTTGCATACCGGATCTGCAGGTCCTTCTCGTTATGATCGAGGTACTTCCCGTCTATATCCTTTCCACTGGGTGACGCGATGTCTTCACCTACAATCGTAAGCGAATCATGAGAATAGAGAAATATACGTAATGAATTGAAGTCTCCAAGTATATGTACTTACCCCACTTCTGCGTCTCCCTGACCGCACTAACAAAGTACGGATTGCCCGCCTGTCTCCTGGGGATTCCTGCAGTATGGAAAAACTTTCCCCAAGCTTTCCCAATTGCGTCCTTCGCGTTCCTTCCCCTCTGCGTCCATGACCCTGTATCAATCCTTGTCTGGTTGAGTCCACCCCTCGTACCGGCTGCCAAGTTGTAGTCCTCCACCACCGCAGGGGTCTGCCTCTGTGAACCAGACCTCCGAAACATCCTCTGCAAAGGATTGCCCCCCTGCGAAGCAGTACCACTACCACTGCCACCTCCATGCTCGTAAGCGCCTCCTCTCCGCTGCACCCCCTCCTGGTACTCATATTCTGCTCTGGACTGATTCATGGCTGCCTGCAACTGAGCCTCGTACTCGTCATCGTCAAGGGGGTGGTTGCCCTCCGCTGCAGCAGCCTCTCGTGCAACCCTCTGCCGAGAGCGGTCACTAGTTGTCTGCCTAGTTCTGTCGATCTCCTGCTGAAAGTACTCCCGGATGTCTCTGGGCACCTTGCTGCAGTGGATCACCTCCGTCCCGCGCGCAGCCAAATGCTGCTTCAATCGGGAAGCACCACCCCCGGCTTTTTGTGTACGACAGTAGTTGCATCTCCAACCGGGAGCAAGATTCTCACCATGCTCCCATACCACGTCTCTACGGTCTCTCGGCATCTTCCTACACAAATGGACAACACAAACAAATCGAACACATGCATCAAATCATACCGCAAATAAACCTAAATCATAACATACACCTAAATCCTACCTAAATCCTAAATTCTACATCAATGAAATCCTAAATCCTACATACATCCTAAAGCAAATCCAACCGCAAATCCTAAATCCTAAATCAAATAAACCTAACTCCTATATACATCCTAAGTCAAATCCTACAATAAATATTTTCTACATCATATACTCCATAAATCCTACATCCTATAGCTTATCATAACTAAATCCTACAACTAAAACAACTACAAATGCAAGGAAATGAAAAAAACAAAAAAAAAAGCTTACCAAAGCAACCCGGTCGGTTACCGTTCTGGGGTCGGTAACCGCCGCGTCCGGTCGGTAACCGCCGGAGGGAGGAAGGCGTGGCAGCCTGGTCAGTTACCGACCAAATCTCTCGGTAACCGCCGCCGACCGAGCGGTTACCGAGGCGCGGCGGCGGTCGCGGGCGGCGCGCAGGCGGGTGGGTGCGGGGCAGGGGCGGATAGGGTTTGGGGAGCGGCCAGGACCCCCCGCACCCGACAGCTCCCTTGTAGGAGGCGGCAGGAGCCAATGGGCCGCATGGGCCCTTAACGGGCCGGCCAGTTTTTTTCTTTTTTCTTTTTTTTCAAACTTAAACACGTCCAAAAAAAAATAACAAACGAACTCTAATTTGAAAAAATTTTACACCATTGGACTCTATAAATCGTGAACTATTTTTAGGAATTTTTTCAGATTTTTTTTTTAAAAAAATCAAATTTGAAATTTGAATTCAAACCGGTACCGAAACCGAACCGCTCGCGGCCGGTTTGTCGGTAACCGACCGGTTACCGCGGTTACCGAACGGTAACAAAAACCCTGCATGGACCCGACGAACCGACATCTGGGCCCGGAGCTCTCGGGCCCGCGTGGCAGTCGTTCGACCAAGCACAGAGTGGGTGCTTGCTACTACTAGTAAATCACCGCTAGAGCCGCCTCTACCCGCTCCCACTCGTCTTCTCCCTCCCTAATCCCTCCCCAAATCCTCCTCTTCAATCTCCAGGCCGGCAGAAGCTGAGCGGACCCATTCGCACTGTAGTTCGATCGAAGGGCTGATACAGTTCGATTCGGCGGCAAGCATGGCGTCGGAGAAGCACTTCAAGTACGTCATCCTCGGCGGCGGCGTCGCGGCGGTGCGTGCCCGTGCTACTCCCTAGAGTTTCCGATTAGTTTCCTTCCTTCCTTGCGCCTCTGCCCCCTTCTCAATTTTTGTTTTGTGAATGAGATCCATGGCTTTATACTCGCACTCAAAATTGACTGAGATTTTCTTTTTCGTGCGTGTCTGATGTGTCATGCTTGTTTGCCTGTACCCAGCGATTTCTCCAATCTCTTTTCGCATTCCATCGAGTTGTCTCTAGATCTCGAATGCGAACTCGTTTTTGCTCAACTTCCGAGTGAATTTTGCAGGGGTACGCGGCGCGGGAGTTCGCCAAGCAGGGAGTTAAGCCTGGGGAGCTTGCCATCATCTCCAAGGAGGCTGTATGTTTCTCTCTCCCCCGCTCTGAGGCCTGAGCTTTATGCCAGGCCTTTTTAATCTATTCTCTTGCTGATTGATCAAAGAGGTTTTGACACCTGCAAATTGTTTCACAAGTGGTACCTAATGTGCCTCACTGATGCAGTTCAACCTGACAACTTGTACATGAATTGATAACGAGTGTTTCAATCTTAATTGAAAGGCAGAGCTCTTGCCATTGCTTTTTTTTAAAAAGGCATGGCTCTCCGCTGAAATATTTGTTTACTTTTCCTCGTTCCTTTTGCCAAACCATCAATTTGCATGTGTTATTTTCATAGTCACTACTTCTAATCCATTGAACTCCCGCTTGTTAGTATTGTTATCCGTCAAGGATGGATTTGTCATAAAATGCTCAAACAAGCCTTGTGCCTACATAATCGCTAATACAATAAATTGAGTAGGCAGTCAATAAGTGATCAGGGATGTTGCAGCCTTGCATAAAAGAGTGCAAAAATAATTATTCTTGTATTCTCAATCTGTAAATGCATTTGACAATCTACTAATGATTGTTTACATTTTACAATTTCTATGTAACGGTTCTGGTTTCTTAATACATAGGCTACACATTTCTAACCACAATTTCTTTAACAGGTGGCTCCTTACGAGCGTCCTGCCCTCAGCAAAGGTTACCTCTTTCCTCAGAGTAAGTCCTTCATGGGATGTTTTCTCTTTCTTTAATCTCTCATCTACTTAACACATTGACTCATGCAAAGTTCTGTTATGTCTTGCTGTAAATAGATGCTGCAAGACTCCCAGGATTTTATGTATGTGTGGGAAGTGGTGGAGAGAGGCTATTGCCTGAGTGGTACTCAGAGAAAGGTACAATTCACATTTTTTTTCTTACATGTTTCCATGCTTTATTTGTGATCATTGGAGTTGCATCATCCATTTATACTGTTATGAACTTCTGCTGGGCAAATCTTTTGGAGCATACTTGTTGGAACCTCAAAATTTCCTACTTTTGCGCTGTATGAGGGCGCTGGCGGAGCTACATGGGGGCCATGCCCCCCCCCCCCCCCCTACCTCTGTGATTTTGTGAGCAATTGAGTAGTAGTGCTAGCACCTCTAGCTGTTAGCCTGTGTTTCTTTGCTTCTGTTGCTCTATGTGGTCTAAGTCTTCTTGATTCTTCTACCTTTTTCCTTCTTGACTTTTCACTCCAAAATCTACATAGTGTGCTTATTAGAAGTGAAGAGTACTATTTTATTATTAATCAAGATTTCATGTTGCTTTCTAGAAAAATTTTTATGGTCAGCTATTTTGTTGTCAATTGTATTTTATATACTATGACTTAATTATAACTACTAAGATTAATTTCTCCACTATCTATGTACATATGGGTTTAATTGATAAATTTGCCCCCCCCCCCCCCACCCCCCCCACACACACCCAAATATTTCACTTCAGGCTACTCCACTGTATGAGGGCATTTAGCTGGTTAGCCTTAAAAATTCTAGTTCACTGATGTTGTTTATGTTTGGCTGAATGTCATCTTAATCGTAACTGTGGCAATTAAATATTTTGTTAGTAATTTATTATCGAAACTGGATCCCTGAGTACCGCATGTCCAGTGTTTGTTTGTTGCTTCAAGAGTATTCATATGGCTGCTATGTTATGCTTTTGGACACTGATCACATAAATTATTACATCTGTTGGCAGGTATTGAGCTGATCCTTAGTACAGAAATTGTCAAAGCTGATCTTTCCACCAAGACTCTAACTAGTGCAGCTGGAGCGAACTTTACATATGAGATCTTGCTCATTGCTACTGGCTCCTCGGTACTCCTTTATTTCCCTTCTGCTGCTTATGTATTTGTTTCCTGACGATCTGTTGATGATGGTGCAAAATGCTGCTCTCTGAAGCTATTAAAGATTTGTTCACTGATTACTAGTTACTACTACGTATTATTTCTTTTGGCATAATAATGAACCACAACTATTTCCACTTGTTTTCCAGGTCATAAAGCTCACTGATTTTGGCACACCAGGAGCTGATTCTAACAACATTCTATATCTAAGGGAAATTGATGATGCTGACAAACTGGTTGCAGCTATCCAGGCAAAGAAGGGTGGCAAGGCAGTGGTTGTTGGAGGAGGTTATATTGGCCTTGAACTTAGTGCAGTCCTGAAGATGAATGACTTTGATGTCACTATGGTGTTCCCTGAACCTTGGTGCAGTAAGTGTCATCATTCACATATTGCAACTAATACTCCCTCCTTGCATTTTATTGAAAATATCTTTGAGGTACAAATCTTATTGATATTACTTTTGCACTACAAACTTGCATAGAGTTTGATTATTCCTCAATCAGAACTTATGATGCTTGAATTTCTCTTATCAAAATAGTATGTCTTATAAAAGTTAACATAGGGAGTAGGCTTTCTATGCGTCAGAGAAATGTAAATCACTTTGCTCATGCAATTAGCATGTGATTATGCTGTGAAATGATATTGTGGCAAGAGCTATTGACACAAAATAGTAACTATGCTTACTGCTATTTCTTGTAGTGCCTCGGCTCTTCACTGCCGATATTGCTGCTTTCTACGAGGCTTACTATACTAACAAAGGTGTAAAGATCTTGAAGGGCACACTAGCTGTTGGTTTTGATGCTGATGCCAATGGTGATGTATGTAAAATGTCCAAATCCCATTTCAGTTGTAAATTTCTAACTCTAAGAAGCCAATGTTTACTTTATTTAATTTGTTTGTTGCTTACAGGTCACTGCAGTTAAGCTAAAGGATGGCACAGTACTTGAAGCTGATATTGTGGTTGTTGGTGTTGGAGGCAGACCATTGACGACTCTCTTCAAAGGTCAAGTTGCTGAGGAGAAGGGTGGAATCCAGGTTAGTTTCCTTCCGATTTGTCTATTTTCAACTTAGAGCAGATCACTGCAGATAATACTAGGGTTGTTTCAATAAAACATGTGTCATTGATGATGCTATTTTTTTGTTTCCTTGTTAAAAGCTGCATTTACACATGCACTGTTCTGTTTTGTGAGCAACAGCATTCACCTCAGTTTTTCTCCATTTTGGTTTCACTCCTTGTCCCTGGTTCTCCTTTTGATAATACGTAGTACTCACCTACAAAGCTCGTTTCTGTTTATACCTTAATATCTGACATGCCCAAAATTTCCATGCAGACTGACGCTTTCTTTGAAACAAGTGTTCGTGGAGTATATGCCATTGGTGATGTGGCTACCTTCCCTTTGAAGATGTACAATGAGTTGAGGAGAGTGGAACATGTTGACCATTCTAGGAAGTCTGCAGAGCAGGCTGTAAAGGTGTGGCTATCCTTCATTATCTCTTGACTTCAGTCTTCCAATTCAGTGCCTGTAGCTCGTTAAGCCTTTAACCTGGATCAACTTAATTAAGTACTGCAGTCACATTCAAGCACTATGTGAACTTAGTTGGCTTTGTGTTAAAATCTCACCTAGACTGAATGCCTGAACCCCCCAAGTAGTGTGATTCAGTTATAATTTCACCCGTTTGGCTTTGGCATCAGAGGGGCTGTTTGGATCCCCTTGGCAAATTGGCAAAAGAGCAAAAGAATTGCTACTTTTTGACAAATGGATCCAAACATGCAAGGCAAAAAATGGCAAAAAAAGCAAAAATTTGTTATTTGTCACTTTGGAGTGGCAAATAAAGGTAAATAGAAAATCCTTCCACTCATACCCCTCCCTCCTATGTATGACATGTGAATGAGAGTATAATTATTACGGGTATAATTGTCTTTATATGTGCCATTTGTCATTTGCCATTTGCCAAGGGATCCAAACACTAGGAATTGGCAAAAGATTTGTCAACTTTATTTGCCATTTGCCAAGAGATCCAAACATGCCCTGAGTTGCTTTGGGTGCCAAACTTATCGCCTCTTATTTCAGGCAATCAAGGGCAAAGAGTCCGGTGAACCAGTTCCTGAGTATGACTACCTGCCATACTTCTACTCCCGATCATTCGACCTGGCGTGGCAATTCTATGGCGACAACTTGGGTGAAACCATCCTGTTCGGCGACAGTGACCCCACCTCCAGCAAGCCCAAGTTCGGCTCATACTGGATCAAGGACGGCAAGGTCTTCGGCGCCTTCCTGGAGGGCGGGTCACCAGACGAGAACAAGGCCATTGCCAAGGTGGCGAAAACCCAGCCGCCGGTCGCTAACCTCGAGGAGCTCAAGAAGGAGGGCCTCCAGTTTGCCAGCAAGATCTGAGAGGCTCCCCGACCCATGTACATTTCCGTGTCATCATTTAGGTGGTTCTTCTGGAGTTCTGGTCATGGTTGCAATGTTCTGCTACAGATGTGGCCATGCATACGTGACTACATGATATATTCTGTCTTCCGATTGTGATTTCTGTACGTGTGAGATTTGAATAAAGTCTGCAGCCTCAGGGTTCAACTAGCACATCTTTTGCACAGATAGCCCTCTTGTTATTATTCTCTCTCCCGGTCGCCCGCGTCCTTGCATGCACTGAAATGGCAGCAGCCACCAGCTGCCTCGTTTCATCGCCTAGGCTAACGCAAGCCGCGACCGCGAGCTCGAGGCGTCGGCGACGTTCGGCGGTGCACCGGTGTGCTGCTGCGGTGGACGGGAGGAAGACGACGGTGCAGAGCAAGGCGGGGGACGCGCTGGAGGTGTGCCGGGTGGTGAACGGCATGTGGCAGGTGAGCGGCGCGTCGTGGGGCCGTGCGCAGCCGGCGGCGGCCGTGGACGCCATGCTCCGGTACGCGGACGGCGGCCTCACCACGTTCGACATGGCTGACATATGTAAGGAATTGAGATTATTGTAAGGCCACGCGTGTCCCGTTGTGGATGTGGATTAGGCTCTCAGCTGCCCACGTTCGCACGCATCCATTTTCTCCTCATCCCTGTGCATCTTGTTGTCCAGAGGCGACAGCAGCCAGCCAGTGCCCAGGTACCTACCATGCCACGCATTGTGATCAAACGTGACCCCTTCCGGGTTGGCCTAGGTTCTTTACTTGCATCTTCATCACCAATCAGTTAACTGAGCTTGTTGCTTTTATGCCAGTTAGCCTCGAATAAAGCTTTCTTTTTCTAGTTGTAAGCGTTTTTTTATCAATTGTATACCCGTGTGGCCGTTTATTTATGACATCAATCCCAAAAGCATGATGAAGCACCTGGAGTAGTACTTGGATATTTTTCCGTCTCTATAAAAAATCCCAAAAAATACAGCAAAACGTTTTTTTTTCCCCACGGGAAGCTCCAAGCAGCCCAAAACCCCAAACTCAATTGGAGGCCCTTGGGCCAGCAGCGCCTTATCCCTTCGCCTCCGTCTCCGTGGTGCGCGCGCTCGCAAGAACGGAAGTCCCATGTCGTCCACCGCAGCGCGCGCCGTCCCGCCGCCGGCCGCGGCGCCGCCTCCCCTCCCACGCCGCCTGAGGCCAGCGAGGTGCACGGCTGGAGCCGCGGCGGAGACGGTCACCGCGGGGCCGACAAGGGTGACGACCGTCAGCAACCGCGGGGACTCCTTGGCGATATGCCGGGTGCTCAACGGCATGTGGCAGACCAGCGGAGGGTGGGGCAGCATAGACCGCGACGACGCTGTTGACGCCATGCTCGCGTACGCCGACGCCGGACTCTCCACCTTCGATATGGCTGACCACTGTACTTGCTCTTATCCTTCCCCTTGTCGGCTTGTCATACCAATATCTCCACGCCCTCTATGCTCGTCATTCGCACGAACACCTGGCGTGCATGCGTTTGGTCTTCTTTTCTATGGTGAAATGCTACTATATCTAGCAATGTTACATTTTCTGATCCCGGTTAGGTGTTACCAGTTGATGTGCAAATGCTGCACCTAGCTGAAACTGCTAATGAAACGGTGAGAAATTATTTTCTTTGAACTCGGAGTTTGTACAGTGTGTTCATATGTCCTATTTATACATCTTCAGAAATAGGTAAAATTTTATATACTTCTTTTAGCTGCAATCAGTAAGTGTTGAATTTTAAACTCTAATTAGACATTAAGATGGGAACTGATATGCGGCAGCTATAGTTAGCTATGTAGGCTGAATCTTGTTTTTTATATCCTTAATATATAATGTAGGAGCACTAAGCTTGTTTTCAGTTTGACACTGATGCATAATTGTTGCCCTGGCAGATGGGCCAGCAGAGGATTTGTATGGCATGTTCATCAACAGAGTTAGGCGGGAGCGCCCACCTGAATTTCTGGAGGAAATCAAGGGGTGAGTGAGCCATTCTTCTTGGTCTCTTGTCTCTATGCCACTTATATGCATCTTAGCTGTTTCTACTGTCTCTACTTGATTCTACTTATTCGTGCAGGCTTACAAAGTGGGTACCACCTCCGGTTAAGATGACAAGAAGCTATGTCGAGGATAATATCAACAGATCCAGGAAGAGGATGGATGTTGCTGCCTTGGACATGTTGCAGTTCCACTGGTATGTTTACTCATGAAGTTACCATAACGGTTCTAATATCTTGTTGCATTTTATGTGTGCCATCTTCAATGCTACCATTGACTTTTGTAGGACAATTTCATTATATTTGCAGTTATCCGCATCATCTAAAAAATACTATGCATAAAATGTGCTGTAATTGGATTCATAGTTGTGCCTTTGCCAATTGCCATTGCTCTTAGTTGTGTGGTGCATGAGAGATCAATTTGAATGACGCTGAAAATAATGTTGATGATTCAGTAATCAGTACTTCTTTTGAAGTAAATTTGCTTATTTGGTACTAGAAGCCCCAAACTTCAGAGATGCCGCCACGTTGATTTCAACTTGTGTTACTTTGATACTATGGGTACTCCCTGAGTGGTGCAGAGAATTTTTAAATTTTATGACATGGCTAGTGCAACAACCTATAATTCTGCTGACCTTATATCCTCAAACAAAATAGGTGGGAATACTCAAATCCAGGATACTTGGATGCACTAAAGCACATAACAGACCTGAAGGAGGAAGGTAACATTCTAAACTTATACCAGATCGTAGATCTTATCTTTTAGGCTCTCATGCCTTTTCGTTATGAATGAATTCGACATCATGTCTTTTTGCTCCAAAAATTCTGAAGGCAAGATAAAGACTGTGGCCCTGACAAACTTCGATACAGACAGACTGCAAATAATTCTAGAAAATGGAATCCCAGTTGTGAGCAACCAGGTATATTCATTCATACCTCTATACGGAGGATCTTTTATTTCTGTTATTGTATGGCCGTAAGATAAGTGAGAGATGGTTGCAATTGTCAGGTTCAACATTCTATCGTTGATATGCGCCCTCAGCAGAGAATGGCAGAGCTTTGCCAGCTAACTGGAGTTAAACTTATAACGTCTGCTCTGTCCCTTCATACCTCTCAGCCTCTGCCTTTGTAGAACTTACTTTTAAAATCTTAAACCCAGTATCGCTTGATGCAGGTATGGCACAGTGATGGGTGGGCTTTTGTCTGAAAAGTTCCTTGACACCAATGTATCAATACCTTTTGCTGGTCCTCCTCTAAATACCCCATCCTTGCAGAAATATAAGAGGGTGAGGCAGCTGTATTGTTGTGGTCGAACTTTTAGCCTGCTTTCTATTCCATGTCATCCTTATTCTTGAGGTTTTGACAGATGGTTGATGCTTGGGGTGGATGGAGCCTGTTCCAGACTTTGCTTCAAACCTTAAAGAAGGTGTCACTGAAACATGGTGTTTCTATTGCAACGGTTGCTGTGAGATACATACTGAACCAGGTATCCTCTTTAGCATCTTAACATCAAATTGGCTTCAAGATGTTTCATGCTTTCATTATCTGTAGCATTTCCTCAATTCTCGACTCTTGTTAATATGACTGTCATTTTTGGGGTTTGGTGCAGACATCTGTTGCAGGTTCCATGGTCGGTGTGAGATTGGGACTCTCTGAACACATCAAAGACACCAACGCCATATTCTCACTTGAATTGGATGAAGATGACATGAACAGCATCACTGAAGTATCGAAGAAGGGCAGAAATTTGATGGATATTATTGGGGATTGTGGTGACGAGTACCGAGCTTAGTTGTTCATGCTGCTGCTGGGCTCCTATCGACCTATACATTCGGGGAAAAGCAGCTCAGTCCTATGCAATCCTATATACTCGTGTCCAATTTTCCACAGCTCCAAAATTTTGGCTATTTTGCGCAAAGTCTAGCAGCTCAGTGCACCGTTAAGGCAAGCCTATACCTAAATGCCAGCATGTAACCTCCAGTCCTCCATGGAGGAAACTCCAGTTATAAAACTGTAAATACACAGCGATTCAGATGGCTACTGTGGTAATTTGTTCATAGTTCGTTTTAGTGATTTAAGTCCCAAAAATGCATTTCTGATTCAGCCTGTTCAGTTGATCTGGTTCTGCAACTGATAAGCCGGCTAAGCCGGCTAATACTGTTTTTGTTTGTTTGTTGTGAGATAAAAATATTGTATCATGACTGATAAGCTAAACGAACAAGGCTAAAAATGCATTTGGATAAGTACATGGCTAAAAATGCATTTATTTTGGGAGGGGGATACTTATTAAACCAACTACAAATATTAGGGTTTTTTTTATAAAAAAACTACAAATAAGTGTTTAATCTTCTCAGCTGGAGCTCAACTAATCAATTGGCTACCTCTCTTTTGACGTTTGGGTGTAAGAGCATCTATACTATACTATCTAAACATGCCTCCTACTCTATATTTGGGTAGTGGAGTAAAAAAACAGTCTCTTGGAGAAACATTCCTCTATATCCCCCGTTCCTCCCGGCCGCGTCCTGCCAACCGCGTGGGCCGCTCGCGCAACCAACCGCGCCGTGCCGGCTTCCCACCAGGCTGGCAACGGCCCACCTCCGCATCCTGCGCAACCAACCGCGCCGTGCCGGCCTCCCACCAGCCTCTGCATCCTGCATCCTGTTTAAATCAGGAAACAATAACAAAAATAATAGTGCACAGCCAGGAGTCGAACTTGAGACCTTAGATCAAAGGACAACAGCTAGCAGAGCTGACAGTTTGAGACTTTAGTTGCTAATTGAACAAAAGACAAACACAAATGTATTTATTTTGAGAAATAGAGATGAAAAAATACCCATAATTAATCATGTCTTGGTAAGCACAAATCATGTCCTAGACGTCAACAAATTCGGGTATGGAGCTATTCCACCCTTTTTTTGCATGCATGCAGCTCTGTTGTTCCTATGTTGCATCCTCACATGCATGTATTTACTAGTATTTTTATTAAGAATAGAGATTAGGTCGTCAGTATTTAATATTTTTTATTTCAGTATTGTTTTTATTTATCAGTACTTTTATTACCGGTATTAATTAGGTTGTTGATAAAAAATTGCTTAACAAAACGATATCCAACAAGACTATATTTGATGATTTTTTCAAATATGTAATTGCAACTTTAATGTACTATGAGTTGTCATCATGACTATGACACAATTGTAACTTGACGGAAGTAATTACAATAGATCTGATCCAGTGCAACAAGACCTAATGTAGTTGCAACCTGACGTGATACAATTACAACTGGAGTCGAGCCAGTTGCAACTGGGCAACAGTTGTAAAACTGACGCGATCCAACTACAACTAGAGTCGGCCCAGTTGCAACTAGGCAATAACCAATTGCAATTAGATCCATTTGCACCAGGTTGTTGAAAAAAATTGCTTAACAAAACGAGATCCAAACAAAGACTATATTTGATGAACTTTTTATTTAAGTATGTAATTGCAACAAGTAATGAGTAGCAATTGCAAACCTGGTAGTTCTCTGTTTGCAACATGTATCGCATGCAGAGACGTCCGGCATGCAGAAATCCTTTTTTGTTTCGGATCGAAAAAATACAATATCTCCTAAACCGTAGCCTCTATTTCAGATCCGTTTGCACCAGGTTGTTGAAAAAAAATTGTTTAACAAAACGAGATCCAACAAGACTATATTTGATGATTTTTTCTAAAGTATGTAATTGCAACTTCAATGTACTATGAGTTGCCATCATGATTACGACACAATTACAACTTGGGGGAAGTAATTATAACACATCTGATCCAGTACAACTGGACCTGATGTAGTTGCAACCTGACGTGATACAATTACAACTAGAGTCGAGCCAATTGCAACTGGGCAACAGTTGCAAAACTGACGCGATCCAACTACGACTAGAGTCGGCCCAGTTGGAACTAGGAAATAATCAATTGCAATTTGACGCGATCCAATTACAACTAGAGTCAGACAAGTTGCAACTCGGCAAAAAACCAATTGCAACTGGGCAAGAAACTAGTTGCAATAATCAGGGTGGGTGCATTCTCTATAGAAAATGCACCCAAGTGTATAATACATATGCGAGGCTAAAATGCAACAAGGTGCATTTGCTCATACCCTCCGCCCCCAGGCTCCCGTGCTCGCCCCGCGTCCCACTCCCGCAAGAACGTGCCCCTTCTCGGGTCGTGGGCCGCGCGCAACCAGCCATCCTCCCTGATCTGGACCGATAAAACAAATTGCAACAGGTAATGCGTAGCAATTGCAAAACTGGTAGTTCCCTGTTTGCAACATGTATCACATGTAGAGACGCCGACCTTGCCTGCCTCATCTCTCCCTCCCCCGGGGTCGTCGAGTCCTGACGGCGACATCCTAACCCTAATCATTGTCGTTGCTTAGATGAAACAAAAAGTGAAGTATACTAGAAATTCCTTGGAACTATTAAAAGCTTTGGATACCCTAATATCTGTGGACGCTACTAGCCCTAATCTATGTCGAACCCCTATATCTCTATGGGTGCTACTAACCCTAATCACTGTCGATGCTTAGATGAAACAAAAAGTGAACTATACTAGAAATCCCTAGGATTTACTAATAAATTGGGGACACTACTAACCCCAATCTCTATGGATGCTACTGACCTTAATCTCTGTGGATGCTACTAACTCTAATCTCTGTGGATGCTACTGACCCTAATATCTGCCGAATCCATATATCTCTGCGGACGATAGAAGAACACAAGGACAAAAAATAAAGGACAATTCTTTCCTATGCAAGGACAATTGCAACACCAAAGAAAGACCATTTGCAACACTAAAAGAAATCCAATTGCAACCTGCTCATTGAACAATTGCGACATATGCACACTAATCTCTATGTACACCATTTGCAACACAGAAATGTTCAACACACCTATTGTACACCATTTGCAACATCATATGTGACGCAATTGCAAACGCGATTAAATATGAATTGCAACATGGTTAATTATCGTAGTATGAATACAACAAACTTTGTTGCAACTTGGTCCGAATCAAGCGATAGCAAATGCAAACTCTGGCTGTTTTATGTTTGCAAAATGTGTGTCTAGTTGCAAGAAAGATGTGCGTACACGGAGTGTCTTAAACGACAACTAAGAATACAACAAAAAGAGAAAAGAAGAAGCTTCCATTCAAAAAAATGACAAACACTTAAGAAAAAAATCGCATCCCCCAACCCCCTCTTGCAATAACGGCGTCGTCGTCGCTGCCGGAGCGTTGATTCGAGCTCATGGGACAGATCCTACGCCGTGGTCGACAACCAGGCCTCCCCGACAACAACGGCTACGAGTCCAGCTGCTACGCCGATTGGGATACACGGATCTGCTGATCACCCTCCATTTGCAACATGATATGTGAAACAACTGCAACATGGTTAATTACAAAGTTACGACATGGACAATTGCAAACCTGGTTAAATTACTTGCTTGTTGCTATTTCTGGCAAAAAATAGTTGCTTTCTACACATGGTAAATTCTTACTTTAAGAACTAATTCTAGGAAAGGCAAACAATAGAATAAGAATGATGGCAAAACCCTCATGTTAATAAAAAATCTGCACACCTATTGTACCACCATTTGCAACATGATATGTGATGCAATTTCAACCTAGTTAATTACAAAATTACAACACCCACAATTGCAAACCTAGTTAAATTACTTGCTAGTGTCCCTTCTCTCTCCGTGCTCTTCCTCTTCAACCATTGCTTTCCCCTTCCTCTGATTTCTGTCTACCCGAGCAGGGCGAGCACGCGGCGCGGTAGCGCAAGCTGCGTGGGCCAGTGCTACGACGACGGGCTAACAGAGCGGGCGCTGCGTGGCATGCATCGCAGCGGACCAGGCTACGCGAGCGCGCGGCGCTGCGGCGCGGCCATGGGTACTCGTCGTACTCTCCTCCTCCTCCCCCAGCTGCTACTACCTCTGCAGAGTACTTCCTGCTGCTACTGCTGCTGCTCTTCTTGCTCATGAGGCCCCAGGCGAGGCGCAGCCAGCGAGGGATGCGGCTGGGCGCGGCCGGCGAGGGAGATCCGCGACGGGGGCGTGACTGGCTCGTCGATGTGGGCCCAAGGCGAGGCGGGGCGCGACCGCGGCTCGGAGCAGCTGGCGCGGCCGTGGTGAAGAGCGGGCCGCGCGGCGGGAAGCCGGCCCCCGGGGAGCGGGCGGCGCGTTGAGAAGAAGCTGTGGGGAGGGAGCGAGCGGGAAGAGCGAGAAGCTGGGTTGGACTTTGCGTCCTCTGTTGGAGAGAAGATGTTTTGGGTGCGGGCTGTTGGAGACAGGGCCGGCCGGGAGCGGCACGAGGTTGGTGCGTTGTGGCTGAGTTTGGATCTGGGTGTGCATAATATACATACAATATATATATATATATATATATATATATATATATATATATATATATATATATATATATATATATATATATATCAGCTTCCAACAAGCCTTTAGGATTTGTTTTGATCCTCTCATCTAAACTTTATAGCTTTAAAAACTTTAGAACACTTTAGCTTAGTTTAAAGGTCTAATGCTCTAATACTAGGTAAGTTTTAAAGCTAATTTTAGACTAACTGTTTAGAGTTTTAGCCTTCTAGATTTGTTGGCCTCGCTATTTTTAACTCCATAAGTTAAGTAGGCTTACTGCTTCTCTATTGCGTGTGTTTCTTCCCTTGTCACGTGCTCGATGCCTCTTCGCACTGAGCTGACTCGCCCCACCAAATCCTTTCCGTGCGGCGCGTCGTCCTTGACTCTCTACGCATCTTCCTACTTGTCGCTGCCTGTCTATCTGCCCATCGTCTTCTTTGTGTCTGCATGACATGTTCTCGACTTCTGACGTGTCTTTCCTGCCCAGTGTCACCTCCTCGTCGCCTGCCCATCCCACCTATCGTCTTCTCTATGTGACTCCTATCTCTTTTGTCCGACGCTGCTAAGATTGTCTGCACTATTATTCCTCTAAATTCATCATCTATCTATCCTAGTCATCAAAATTCTCTCCTCTATACATCTTTCTTCCGCACTCATCATCCTCTATATCTTATACTCTTATCAATTGTTTATAAATAAAATTTATCTAAATATATCCATGTGAGATCCCACATCAATATATTTGAATGATTTGTAAAAATAATTTATTATTAAACTAGCCCAAATTAGATTTAAATCCAAACACCTCCTTAGATAGAGCTACTTTGAGCTAGTTTACAAATTAACTCTAACCTCTAGCTCTAACCCAGTTAGTTTGATCCAAACAGGCCACTGCAGGCAACCTACAAAGTAGGCCCTGCGCACAGCCTAAGGCCGACACCATCGATGCCACTGTCCTCTCTACGGCCCTTCCCCTTCCACACTGCCGAGGCTCCCTATGGCTAAGAATGGCCAAGGGTTTGAATCCGTCGTTTCCCTTTCCCGATGTTGTACATGAAAGAGGAAGTGGGAGAAAGAAATTAAAAGAAGACGGGTTGCAGTTGAAGAAGTACGAGAGAGAAAGAAAATCTGAAATGACTGAGGTGATTTAGATATAGTCTGGATTCTATTAAAAGAACAAGGTCCTGCTCTAGACAATACTGCTGAAACGTTTCTTTAATCAAGGACTCACAACTTTATTCCAACACAGTGGCTTGTGAAGATCACGATCTGCTAAAGTAATTACATAATCTGAAAGGGGATCAACCCAAAAGAAGGATTGGTCCGAGTCCCTCGATAAATCATAGCATTATAAGAACGAGGTACAAAGTTCACATCAAAACTTCAAAAGACTGGAATTAACACCACAAAACAGCCTCCTATAAAACAGAGGGGGTACTACAGATAAGTAGAAAGTAGAAAGCCTGGTAGTACGTGTGGAGAGTGGAGACGCTATTAAGTGAAACAGAACTGCCAGCCAACATACTGCTCCAATCATTTCAGAGAAAATCCTAGCATGTGCTCAGTTTTGTGTGCCCTGATGCAGACACCACTGAGGCCGACTTTTAAACAGAAAAGGAGGCGCAACAATCATTTGAAGGTTCCAAAACCACGGAGGCAGAGCGACAGGCAGAATCATAGCCTCACCGAAAGCACCATAGTGGCCACCAACGAGAAGAACGTCTCCCGAACAAGCATATTCCATCCTGAACAACGGTCAGATCACACAGCATTTTCAATAAAGATTCTGCACATCTTGTCGAGCTATCCGAACTGTGGATCATTGTTCTGCATACACTAAACTTTTAACTAAACCAAAATAATCTCTCTTTCCTAACAACAATATAACTATGATATACGTGTCAGTTAAAAAAACCATGTTTGAACATATTTTTAATAAATACTATTCATATTTATGGTTTTAAATTAATTTATTATAAAATATATTTCATAAATGTTTATTTGATATGAAAATATTTAAACCTTTTAATCTATAATTGATCAAATATGGTATACAAAACCATTATATTTTTCCAGAATTATATTCTTTTAACAGAGGTAGTACTCATTACGTCGTAAGCAGACTAAACATTTTAAATGTGATCAAATATATGTGAAAAATGCAAATATTTACCGTACACATAATTATTATCAGTTTTGTTATGAATTATATTACATATTATATTCTATATGAAGTTATAAATGTTGATACACTCATTCCAAACTTTAAGTCATTTTAGCTTTATCCTAAATCTACCTGTCCAATTTTGACCAAGTTTATATAAAGTTATATTAACATCTAAATATCAAATAAACTCACTACCAAAATATATTTCATGGTAGATATAATGAAAAGCAGTTTGATTTTGTAGAGAAGTTTGATTTAGGGTAAATTAAAACAACTTACAATTTAGAACAAATTGAGTATAGAGTAATCATTTTTTTTTTAAAAAATTACTAACCTATAAGAGATCTCAACCTATAATTGTATTCTTTCCAGGACCAAGGTAGTAATTTTTTTTCTGACATATCACAGGTAACAAATTTTCGGATAAACATAAAGTTGTGCCATAGGCGTGTTTTCAAAATCTTTAAGGTACGCATTTGATCAAGATTTATGGGCACACATTAAACTACGACACAAAGGTGTTTCCCTAGCGTTGCATGGCATATAACCATATATATCATAAGAATGCGCCAGGGCAACCTGACAATAGTATTTATATAGTGAATATAAAATAATTCACTAGCATGTCGTAGATGACGTGTTTCACATTAGTTAAAGGAAAATAGTCTACTTAACCCATTCACCTATGAAAGAATCAAGCCGCCCAAGAGAAGGTGAATTGGGCTTTTTTAAATTTCTAAGCAATAATTAAAACCTATCCAGAGCCAATTAACCCCCTAGTGCTTTCCCAAGTGTATCCTAGCTAAACAAACAAGGCATGACAATGAAAACGGTAAAGCCCTATGCAATTCTAGTCAAGCAACAAGAATGTAAGGCGGAATGTAAAGCTTGAATGTAATTGCAATAAGTAAAGGGAGGAGGCAAAGGAAATTGATACGGTGACTTTTTGCCGAGGTATCGAGGAGTCAACACTCCCCCCTAGTCCTCGTTGGAGCACCGCGCACGGTATCGCTCCCCCTTAGTCCGCGCAAGGACTAAGTGTTCTCTACGGGCTGATTCTTCGCCACTCCGGCTCGGTGAATCGCCCACAACCGATCACAATCCAACTTGTGTCATCCACAAGCAACACCACCGGATGATCACCAAGCAAACCTCCGCGAAGCCGTCTAGGTGATGTCGATCACCAAGAGTAACAAGCACTAACTCTCACTTGACCAAGGCTAGTCTAGTGATTGAATGGATGCACACTTGCTAACTCTAAGCAACTAGTGAGAATCAACACATGGAATGACAATTCACTATCTCACTAGGGCTCTTGCACTTCTTGCACTCTCACAAGAATATCTCAGCAATTGGAATGGGCAAGAGAGATGGGGCTGATGAGGAAGTATAAATACTCCTCAAGCAAGCCCCTAGCCGTTAGGCACTACTTGTGTGAAGAATCATGGCCATATTGGTTTCGATGATTAACGACAATTAGAGATTGTTATGGCTAATGTGTGTTTTGCAGAGGCTATGCGTAGCTTAGCCATAGTGATCAACATGAATGAGCTTCTTTGGTTATCACTTAGCCCCCAAGATGGATATCGTTTCAGATTTCAAAGATGCATAATGAAGATCCTAGAGTGATAGACTAAGTGCCATAAACAGATGAAGGGCACTTAGTATAGATAGGTCTTAATTTGATCTTTGGTCGTACTATAAAGAGGGGCTGAGATTAGTAGCTTGACTTAGGAAAGCTTCATGTCTTAGGTGTGGTGCACACTTGACTTCCTTAGCTCTAAGCAAGCCTATGGTGACCGTAAGTTAGCCAAGAACGACATCCGAATTCATCGCGAAGAAAAACGGAGTTGAAAGAGAAGTTATCTGGGCGTCGGACGCTGAGTCCGAAGGCGCCGGACGCTGTCCGTCGCGACGGACGATGGCGTCGGACGCTGACGCCAGCATGACGTCGCGTCCATCGGCTGCCTAGTGCGAGCCCCTGTGTTTCAAAGGGTGTCGGACGCTGCGGTAGCGTCCGTTGGCCTTCCAGTGGGCATGTTTTCAGCCAGACTCGGTGTAGGGTCGAGATGGCGGACTAGAGGGGGGGTGAATAGTCTTTTCTAAAAACTTAAGCGCAACGGCTAACCGAAACTATTGTGGAATTAAAACTATCGGTCTAGCCAAGACTACACCCCTCTATCTATTACTCTAGCACCTAGCAAAGATGTCTATTATGCTACTTAAGGTGCCAAGCTAGGAAGCTCACCTAAACAAGTCTAGGTTTCAAGGTCACACAAACCTAAGCAACTAGTACTCTAAGCACAAAGGGAGCTCCTACACATACTAGTAAGCAAAGCACAAAGCACCTAAGCTCACTAGCAATGCTCTCTAGCAAGACTATACAAGTCAACTAGAGAGCTCAACTTACTTAGCTACACAAACTAAGCAATGTGACTAACAAGGCTACACAAGCCAATTAGCCACTCAAGAGCTACTTCTATGCTACACAAGCTAAACTAGTTACAAGAGCAACAACTACTCACTAGCACAAGTATATGAAAGTAAATACAAGCTAGTGATTTGGAGAAAGCAAACCAACGAGAAGATGAACAAGGTTGACACGGTGATTTTTCTCCCGAGGTTCACTTGGTCGCCACCAAGCTAGTCCCCGTTGTGTCGTCCACTCACTTGGTGATTCGGCGGCTAATAGGCGTTCACAAGCCTAGCCCACTAACTCGGGCGCCGCAAGAATCTACCCACAAGTGAGGGTAGCTGTTGACACCAGAATTTGGTTTGTCGAGAAATATTGCCGCGAGATGGGTCACGTTCAAGCAGCAGTATATGAATTATTATTTATGGAATTATGCTGAGAAAGATGGTTTTGTTACAGTCTATCTATATACTGGAGATTACACGTGAGGGAAATATTTGGCCAAGCTATTTAAGGAAATCTACATATCTCGGATGGAAACATGAAGCTTTGTGATTGATCGTGCTTGGATCCATGCAAAGAAGGAAATGAATCAACCATTGACGTTCAGTACCCGGAGATATTATTCAAAGGAAGCTTATGAGTTGTGACGTTCAAGAATTGCTTGGTGGCCAAAGAATATTATTTTGTAATCTGCATGCACATGGAGAAGATTTAAGGAAAGAGAGATATGCGTGCATGTTACACGTGACATCCGAAGGAAAGTGCAAAGAAAAATCAAGATATATACACATATACGAGGATCAAAAGGATATATGTCATATACGTATATGTATATACATGGCTGATCAGATATTAATACTTGGAAGGGCAAGCACGTCTCTAATTATTCTTGGAAAGGCCACAACATCAACCGCATTGGCCCAAGTGCAAGGGAGTTGACTCTGCTAGAAAGGAAATCGTGGAGTCTGTATATTTTCTTATTTCCTTTTATTTAGATACGTGAGTTTCATATGTCGGTTAGCCAAAAGTCATCAGCCCACGGGTATAAATATAAACCCTTGGCCATTGTAAAAAATCATCTCTCAGATCAATACAACCGGCCCCGTGCCAACTTCGAGTCCCTTTTGTCGTGTCGTCGAGTTCTTCGAGAGGAATCATCGATCCGTCGACCTCCGTAAGTCTTGGCAACCTTGTTATCATGTCTAGTATCATGCGGTGGATTTAGATATTGATGCAAGTAGTCTTGTTTATTATCAATGATCGTGCGGCGGATCTTTGCTTGATAATCAAGAAGTCTTCACTTATGTTGCGCGTGCAAGTAGATGCCGTGCGGCGGGTATTTGCTTGATATGCTTAGCTTAAGCAAGATAGTTATCGGCTCTATCAGATTTGGCAAGATCTAATAGATTCATTAAGTTATCGTGTTGCATGTTTTTAGATACCTTTATATATTTGTAACACCCCTTTTTTACCCAATCTAGATTGATACGGTTCGGCTTTCTTCATCTTGTAGATTCATCTATTTTATAACAGTTATTGCTTTCATATTGTTTCTACAAACAAATCTATTATTCATGATAGCCGAATTAGTTTAAATCTAGATTGTTACGTGTTGCGGGTTCATGCATGCTATCCATGTTTAAGTTTCGATAATGCTAGGTATCGTGTGGTAGATGCAGGCTTTAGATTAGTTTAATCATGTTTGCTTACGTGTTTCCATCATCATGGACCCCAATTCGGCTAAATTGCCGAGCTTGGTTATACTTTAATTTATACTCAATTGTGATTCGTTCGGCTCTTGTTAGTTTATATAGATCTATCTATGTTATAATGAATTGCTTTCATGTTGTTTCCATGAGTAGATCTTATATCTATAAATAGCCGAATTAGTTTGAATCTAGATTGTCATGTGTTGCGGGTTCATGCATGCTATCCATGTTTAAGCTTTGATGACGCTGGGTGTCGTGCGGCAGATGCAGACTTTAGATTAGTTTAATCATGTTTGTTTACATGTTTCCTTCATCATGGACCCCAATTCGGCTGATTGCCGAGCTTGGTTATACTTTAATTTATACTCAATTGTGATTCGTTCGCATGTTGTTTCCCCATGCATGCATATTCGGCAATCAATCCTTCGCGTTCTACGTACTCGTTTTAGCCGAATCACCTATAAGATCTGTTGGCAGACAACTTTCATAGTTGTATGTCATTGTAAGTGGCTTCAGGGCCGTACATATGGAACTGTCTGGTATCACCTGACATGTTCCAGTTTGTATCTAATGATTTTCATCCCTTGTTAGTTTCAGGTCAAACTGACTGACAAGTTTTCGGATTCAAAACACCCGAGCACCCGATTGAAGCTAAGCTTTCCGGCTTGCTGTGTGTGACACGCAACGCGTCACATTTTGCGTCAACAGTAGCTCAATGACACGCTCAACTAGAGTTTCTCTTCGCGATCTCCCGCGGGGCGAGCACAACACCCCTCACAAGCACTTCTCCGGAGCGCCACACAATCTTCTTGCGCGCTTCGACGGAGCCACAAAGCCACCAAGCCGTCTAGGAGGTGGCAACCTCCAAGAGTAACAAGCACCACGAGCTTGCAAGTTGATCACCTAGTGCCACACGAAGCTATCTCTCAAAGCAACGCACTAGTAATCGCTCTCTCACACAATCGGATGATTTCTATCAAGTGTGTGTGAGTTAGAGGGCTCCCAAACCAAGCACACTAGAGGCAACAAATGCCCACGGTGCTCAACCAGCCCTAGGGGCCGGCCAAGGGCTATAAATAGCCACCCAAACGAAACTAGCCGTTTTGCCCCTTCACTGGGCTTCCTGCAGAGGGTCCGGACGCACTGAACAGTGCGGGCCCGGACCATGCAGCCTGCATCCGGTCCCTTCTTCCCATTTGAAAAAGCCGTTGGCGCACTCGCCACAGGCCGCCACGTGCCTCTGGACGCAGCCAATAGCGCGAGTCCGGACCAACGCACGTGCCTGCATCCTTTGATCTTGTTCCCTTGTCCATGTCCATGTCTCTTCCCTTTAGTGCATGTCCAATATATATTCATATCTTTGCACTAATCTCTCCCCCTTTGTCATCAATTTCCATAAAAGGTATGCTCATATTGATGCAAAGGTTGCACTAGGGTAGATGATCGATACTTGTATCTTTTTATTTTTGATGGACACTAACATCTATGTATTGGAATGACTCTTCATGAAAGATCATTGACCATTAGTACCATTGAGTGGGGCAACTCCCCTTTGGTCAAAGCAAGTGTCATCCAAATAAGCTTTATAAGCAAGAGAACTATGATTTGATCACTTAAAGTTGAGGATCACTTGTTAGCTTGTAGGATATCACTTGTGAGATTACCACTTGTAGAATTATTTGAATTAACTCAATGTGGATCATCACAAGTATGCTAGAACTAGACATCTTTTGTAAGTACCAATATGATAGTTGATACTTTTTGAAAGATTAGCATACGTCTAGATACCATTTTGTAGGTTACATCTTGATATCCATTTGCATTGTTGTCTTGTGCTTGAACTAGATTCATCTTCATGAGCTTCTATGTTGGACTTGAACTAAAAAGAATAGCATAAGCTTCCAAGTCCGGTTTAAACCCTCTCTAAGCTTGTTCACACGCATTAAGCGGTTATCTTATAGAGCTTGTTCACTCGCATTAAGCGGTCATCCTTGATACTCACTTGAAATGACCTTGTTTGATTGATCTTTATCTTGAGTAATAAACATGTGCCAAGTATACTCCACAATCAAATGGCCTTGTACTCAATGCCAACATAGGTACCTCAATCACTTATAAGCATGATTCCAACTTGAGGACCTTTCAATCTAAGTGACTCTAGAACAATCCAATATTTGTCACTTTTCTGGCAGATTTTGTACTTTTCAAAGAATATATCATATCTTCCAAAGTACATATAAAATGATCATGAAATTTTATGTAGATGTGATTCACTAAGTAATCTAGCAGCCATAAAAATTTGAGCTTCATTGGACTTCTAGATTGCTACCAGATTTCACATCTTTCCACCTAGGTACATGCTGAAAACTGCTGTATATGTGTTGACAAGATCCACTCCAAAACCGAAGTATCCCTTATCCACTAATCATGAAACTTTCACAAAAACTCATACTATAAGTGTAGAGCATGCACACCAAAGTTCAAGCCAATCCAAATAGATTTGGTCTCTTAAACATGGCCATGATCACAGCTAGCTCAGATTTTGAATATTGATAAGAATTGACAAATTGAGCTATGCTTCTTCAATTTGAATCAAACTTGATATCAACTTATTTGAACACTTTAAAGAGACATATCCATTCAATCCACTTACTAAGAGTATTATCTAGATCACATTCATTCAAACCAACTCAAGTTTGATCACTAAGCATTAAACCATCCAAATAGCAAGCAACTAGTGCACATATATATCCAATTCAATCAACTCATATGCACTATGTGTATATCCTATTCAAATGACTTATACACACCCAAAGGATCTTGATCAACAAGAAATATACCTTGGTAGATCATGATCAATCCATTAGCAAGCTTCAACTATAATATTTGCAAGCCTTCAAATAATCCAATGAACCACCACAACTTGATCATGCACTTGTATGTTGTAGCACTTGGACTTCATTCTTTTCACTTGGCATTGGGATAAGGATATCACTAAGCTTTATTACTTGACTCAATCATATGATGAACCATATGAATAAATTGAATCAAGTCTCCAATGCCCATGGTACCTACACACATTCATCCACTTGTTGATGGTACCCAAACTAGTTTGGGTCCTCTCAAGTTAGGAGCAACATACTTAGGCAATGCCTTCGTATGAATAGCGGGATGTTTTGCAATAGCAACCATAGAGGTACCACTACCATCCTTTCTAAGCATATGATCATCAACAATTGAAATAATCTTAGAAGTCATACCTAGGAGACATGAATGAGCCATGTGTCCCCTTTCCCGACATGAATAGCGCACTCTCTTGGCTTGAGCCTTTTCTTACTTGCTCATGTTGTGCTTCTCATTGTCTTGCCTCTTCTCTTTTGCTTGAATCTTCATCTCAAGTTTGGTAGGACACTTCAAGGTAAAGTGTCCCATATCTTCACACTTGAAGCACTTGATGTGAGCCAAATGATTCTTCTCTTGATCTTTGTTCATCATCTTCTTGTTTGCATCATGGATAGGAGTTGGATTCCTTGCTATTGCTTTGCCAGCTCTTCTTGTCTTCTTCTTCATCTTCCCCAAGTCACCATCTTGATGGTTGATCTTGTATTGCACTTGGGGCTTGACTTGTGGCTTAGCTTGAGCAATCTTGGTTGGGCAAGCACTTGCAAGATGTCCCATCCCATGGCACTTGAAGAACATGAAATGAGATAGATTCTTTTGGTCTTGCTTCTTCTTTCTTGCCCTTGTCCTTGTGGAAACCAATTCCACTCTTGTCACCATGTCTTGTTTGATTGTTCATCATGTGATCAAAGGTGACCTTGGAAGTGCAACACCTCTCTAGCTTGTTGCTCATGTTCTTCAATTCACTTTTGAGCTCATAGTTCTCCTTCAAAAGGTTAGTCTCACAAGACATAGAAGTAGAACAAGCATCTATATTTGAAGAACATGCCATATCAATTAAATCATCACAAGAGGTGGATACATTATTCTTCCCTACATCACAAGGGTTAGCAACAACATGTGATTGATCATTTGACCCAAGTGATGAGCTCTCTTCCTTTTTAAGATTTAGCAATTCATTAATGAGAGAGCCATGTTTGTGAACTAAATCTTCATGAGACAAGCGAAGTTGCTCATGATCCAATTTTAGTTCATCATGTGAAGATTTAAGAACATCAAGTAAGTGCTTATGTTCTTCACATGAGGTCTTTAGAAGTGAGTTTTCATCTTTTAGTTTCTTTGTTTTATTTAGCTCACTTGCTAAAGCCTTTGAGAGTTTGCACACAAGCTCAAAATTTGGGTCATCACAATCTACAATTACATTGCCAATTGATACCTTAGAGTCACATTGTGATGAGGTAGAAGAGCTTGTGCAAGCATCACTCTCATAGCCCGATTCATCATCATCATCAAGTGTGCTTGGAGTAGCATCATGAATTGCAACACTTGATGTTGGGCCTTCATCATTCTTGTCAAGTGATCTTGTGGTAGGTAGATCATCTCCATCACTTGACCATGAGGTGGAGCAATCTTCCACAACCACCAAGTTGTGGTTGTGGTCATGCTCAACATCCGCATGTGCCACCAACTTGGACACATCATCATCATCATTTGAGACCGTCTCATATGTTTCAATGAGATAGGTCCAAATCTCATGAGCGCTCTTCATGTCCATTATCTCACCAAAGATGTTATCTTTCATAGAATGGTAGAGAATTTTAGTAGCTTGACAATCGAGATGTAGGCACTTCTTTTGTGCTTGAGTTGCATCCTCTCTCTCAATTGCACAAGAGAGTCCCACATCTACGATCCACCACATTTGAGGAGAAATAAACTTAAAATTGCATGTCAACCAATTTCTCCACCGTGCAAAGTGTGTGCCATCAAAAATGTGTGGACACTCAACATCTAGCTCATAATTCGCCATCCTCTCGGGTCGGTAAAGACCACAAATGAGAGACCAAGCTCTGATACCACTTGTAGGGTCGAGATGGCGGACTAGAGGGGGGTGAATAGTCTTTTCTAAAAACTTAAGCGCAATGGCTAACCGAAACTATTGAGGAATTAAACTATCGGTCTAGTCAAGACTACACCCCTCTATCTATTACTCTAGCACCTAGCAAAGATGTCTATTATGCTACTTAAGGTGCCAAGCTAGGAAGCTCACCTAAACAAGTCTAGGTTTCAAGGTCACACAAACCTAAGCAACTAGTACTCTAAGCACAAAGGGAGCTCCTACACATACTAGTAAGCAAAGCACAAAGCACCTAAGCTCACTAGCAATGCTCTCTAGCAAGACTACACAAGTCAACTAGAGAGCTCAACTTACTTAGCTACACAAACTAAGCAATGTGACTAACAAGGCTACACAAGCCAATTAGCCACTCAAGAGCTACTTCTATGCTACACAAGCTAGAAGGTAACTAGGCAAGCTACACAAGCTAAACTAGTTACAAGAGAAACAACTACTCACTAGCACAAGTATATGAAAGTAAATACAAGCTAGTGATTTGGAGAAAGCAAACCACCGAGAAGATGAACAAGGTTGACATGGTGATTGTTCTCCCGAGGTTCACTTGGTCGCCACCAAGCTAGTCCCCGTTGTGTCGACCATTCACTTGGTAATTCGGCGGCTAATAGGCGTTCAAAAGCCTAGCCCACTAACTCGGGCGCCGCAAGAATCTACCCACAAGTGAGAGTAGATCAATGACACGCTCAACTAGAGTTGCTCTTCGCGATCTCCCGCGGGGCGAGCACAACACCCCTCACAAGCACTTCTCCGGAGCGACGCACAATCTTTTTGCGCGCTTCGACGGAGCCACAAGCCACCAAGCCGTCTAGGAGGTGGAAACCTCCAAGAGTAACAAGCACCACGAGCTTGCAAGTCGATCACCTAGTGCCACACGAAGCTATCTCTCAAAGCAACGCACTAGTAATCGCTCTCTCACACAATCGGATGATTTCTATCAAGTGTGTGTGAGCTAGAGGGCTCCCAAACCAAGCACACTAGAAGAAACAAATGCCCAAGGTTCCCAACCAGCCCCAGGGGCCGGACAAGGGCTATAAATAGCCACCCAAACGAAACTAGTCATTTTGCCCCTTCACTGGGCTTCCTGCAGAGGGTCCGGACACACTGAACAGTGCGGGTCCGGACCATGCAGCCTGCGTCCGGTCCCTTCTTCCCATTTGAAAAAGCCGTTGGCGCCCTCGGCACAGGCTGCCACGTGCCTCCGGACGCAGCCAACAGCGCGAGTCCGTACCAACGAACGTGCGTCCGGATAAATACCCCAGAGGAGTACAGAGAGCGCCGAGCTCTGGACGCTCGTCCGGATTCAGCATCTGGACGCTCTTTAGCGTCCGGACCTCCTGTCCAGAGAGGCCGAGATCTAGGGTTTGCCTCCGGTCGCAAGACCAATGGTCCGGTTGGCGTTTGGCCTTCGTCCGGACCTTGCGTCCGGAGCCCCTCAGGGTTCCAAACAGAGTTGCCTCTTCTTCCTTGCTTCTCATGTGCTAACACAAATGTGTTCTTCACCTTGTGCAAGTGTGTTAGCATTTTCAAAAATATTTTCAAAGCATTTTCACTTGCTTCTCACCACGCCACTCGATCCTAATTCATCGCAAAGTTAGATCGCTCACGGTGGCACTAGATAACCGATATGCAAACAAGTTTGCTCCTCTTGATAGTACGACTATCTATCCTAAACCCGGTCATAATATTCTCTACACACCTATGACCGGTGAAATGAAATTCCCTATGGTTATACCTTTGCCTTGCGCATTCCATTCCATCTCCTTCTCCAATGTTGATGCAACACATGCACCAACCACTTGTCAAATGATATGATCCACTCCATATCATCACATGCCTGTGTTAGTTCATCGATCTTGACCTCACTTGCTCTTCACCGTTGCCTTGGTCCATCAGCACCAAGCATCACCAGCTTGCCCTTCACACTTGCAACCGTTCCATCAAGCCAAGCCCATCTTGATCTTCTCCACCTTGATCACATGACTCCATGTCATGTATCATGTGCAATAAGCTCCATCATCACACAATCACCTGTGAACTAACCTCCTGTGTATATCTCACTTAAACACATGTTAGTTCACCTAAGTTGTCACTCAATTACCAAAATCAAATAGGAACTCTCACTCGGCCAGGGGCGTCGGACGCTGGAGCCTCAGCGTCCGTCGGGATGTGCTGGAGCGTCCGTCGCCTAAACCGAGGTTCAGAACTAGCCGTTGGGGCATGTGACGGGCCGTCCGTCGCCTAGGCGTTGGAGAGTTTGTAACACCCTAAAATTTGAATAGTAAATTAGACTTAAATTTGAGTTTAATTTGATTTAATTTAAGTAATTTTGTGAAGCATAGAATTAAATAGATAAAAATAAAACTAATACCATGTTAGGTCCAACATGTGGTGATGCATCTCATGCCCCTGCATTTTTATTGTGTGGCTTGGTTTTCAAAACACTAGAAACTATATTCAAAATCTATATTTGAAAATCAATTTGCAAAATTCCAAAAAGGAAAATAAAAAGAAAAAGGGAAGAAACCTCACCTCTCTCTTTCTGGCCCGAGAGCCCAAACCGGCCTGCTCCACCCCCCCTCCCTTTCCTCCGCACTGGGCCGACTCCCTCCCCGCGGCCCAGTCCGCGCCCGCGGCCTTCTTCCCTCCCTCTCCCGCTGACACCTGGACCCAGGCCATCAGTGCCTTTCTGCTCCCTCTCCTCTCTCCCTGCCGCACGGGCCCGCTTGTCAGCGCCCCGTCTTCTTCCTCCCGAGTCCGGAACGGACTCTGCCGCGACGCCGCGACGCGCCGCGCAACTGCCGCACGCATGCCCGTATGGGACTCTCCCCTCGGTCCCATATATAGCGCCGACCCCCACGCCGTCTCTCCCATCAATCCTCGAGCTTCCGCATCGCCGTGCCTCGCTCCGCAGCCGCCGCAGCGCCGTCGCATTCCACCGTCGAGCCGCTGTCGTTCCGAGCAAACCCGACTGCGGTAAGTCGCCCCGACACACGCATCACCTTCGCAAGCTTGCGGAACATCTCCTCCCCCTCTTTTCCCTTTTTTTCGCGCTCGGATGGGCCTCGCCGTCGTTCTACCGAGATCCACCGCCGCGGCCTTCCGTCGACGGTTGTCTTCCGCCCTTGATCAAGCTCTGCTAGTGCCCTGGGTGGATCCACCGTGTCATCCTCTTGCTCCTCGAGCTTTTTCCCGGTCGAATTGGGGCACCCGAGTCCCTAATCGCCTCGCGCTACCATTACAGAGCATCGCCGCCGCTGCTCTACGCCGCCGGCCACCCTCGGGCCATCCCAAACCTCGCCAGCCGCGCAGATGAGTTCGCGGTGTCGCCCTCTCTCTCTCGGTGCTTCTGGGGTCGAAAACCGAGCACTCGAGCCCCCTTCTTCCCTGGCGCCGGCGAGCACGAGCTCTGCCGGCCATGTCTGCCGCCGCACGCCGCTCTGAACTAGCCGCCACGCCGCCCGTCCCCTCCCTCTCTCCTCTCAGATTTAATCTGAGCCGTCGATCTCTAATCCAACAGCTCGGAGAGCCTGATACCCCTTCGCTCTGGACGTTTTGTTAAAGAGACCCTGAGTTTCTGGCCCTCTGAACCCGCAGTCCAAAACGACTTTGGCCTTTACGTTTTTCCCCTCGGGAAAACGTATTCCCTTTTCCAGATCTGATTTAATTCGATTTTAAAATAAAACCCTAATTACAGTTTTGCCACTGATTTCAAATGCCTATATTTTCTTCGTTTTAAATCCAAATCGATCCGTTCAAGTTGCGTTAGATCCATAATTTTATGCTCTATCCAGTAGTATAGATTTAACCTATGTTAATTACTTTTGAAAATAAAAGAAAATTACTTTGCTAATGCTTTAATCTTTCCCTTTTCAAAATCCCGTTTAATCTATAACTTCTTCGTTTTAGATCCGATTAGTGTGATTCTCGTGTCTTTGTGATCGTAGTAAAGTATAGATCTGTTTTATAACCTTTTCAAAGTCTCTTTATTATTTATGGTGTAATGTTCTGATCATGTCTTTATTGCTTCGTGTATGATTGTTCGGATGATATCGTGGTGATGTTAATCGAGTACAGCCGGTGAGATCTTCGTTGACCAAGAGTTCTTTGCAGCAGATCAGGATCACCAGGAGCTTTGTGATCAAGGCAAGTTTAACATGGGATCATCCTTGTTACCTATTCACCATAATTCAATCTAGTCATTATTGCATGTGTCTAATTTGATTCCTAATAGATCTATACCATAGCTTTGTTATCCTTTACCTTGTCACCATGGGTTATATGCATATGGGTAGCTTTGCTATGCTTTACAGTAATGGATCTTGAGATGAATCTTGACTAATGATATATGCAACAATGAGGTAAAACTGGCTTTTATAGCAACATGGAATAGGACCCCACTGTAGGGCAAAAGCTGGGATTTCAAATACAACCACGAGTGCTATAATGGCTCTGGCTTTAGTTAAGTATAAAGTTTGGACTAGCATGCTTGTGGTTCGTGAAAGGCACCTTTGCCGAGCTGGTTATGGGGTATAGCTTGTGTGGGGACCGCTGCGGGTGGTACCATCGGGGTGTCCCATATTCCCCTTTGCATTGGGTCCGTAGGGTCCGCTACATGCTAGGACGAGCTTTTGAAAGACTTCATAGTGTTCCCTGCCCACTCACCTTGGAAGTGTTATGGGAGTTATAAACCCGGGCATAAGGGTAACATGGCTTGTGGGTAAAGTGTATAACCTCTGCAGAGTGTAAATCTATCATGATAGCCGTGCTCACGGTTACGAGCGGCCTGGAAAACTCACAGTGTAGATGATCATGTTGTTTAATGGTTAATGATGATTATTATACTTGTATCATGTGGTTATCAATTGGGTTATGCATAATTAAAGCTAAGTGTTGGTAAAACTTGACCAAGTTAAAAGCAACCGCAGTACAGACAGTGTCAACCTTTTGAGCTTCATAACCCTATGTTACTCTTGCTAAGTACGTAAGTGCTCACTCTTGCTTTCTCAACCCCTTCAGATGGCTTTGAAGACTACCATGAGGAGTACTAGGCTAGTGGTCAACCAGTCGGCATTCCCTGTGAAGTGGAGCTTCGTCGCGAGAGTTATCTTTATTTTCTGCTGTTATGTTTAATAAATATTATTCATTATGTAATAAGCACTCAGTGATGGTACTATTTAAAGATTTGTCGGCTTATGTGTGTGATTGATCTCTGGGCACACATGAGTTATTCATATTCAATTTTATCCTTAAAATTGGGTGTGACAGAGTCCGTCGCCAACTTAAAAGCAATGTCTTTTTCAGCCCGAGGCAGTTTTGTGATAGGGCTATTTATAGCCCCACCCTTTCTCTCCCACCTTGCCTTTGCTCATTTCAGTTGCTGAAGTCCTTGAGAAGGTTGGGAAGAGAGCAAGAGCCCTAGAGAGAGAGAGTGATTCACGAATCCATCGATCCTCTCCTCTAGTTCATCCAAGAGTTCAAGTGTGCATCCTCCAGTTATGAAGCTTGAGTGAGTCATGTGAAGATGAAGGCTTGTTACTCTTAGTGATCGACATCACCTAGACGGTTCGGTGATGCTTGGCAGGAAGGTGATCGCCGAAAGATTGTCGGCGGCCCTTCTCCATCGACTTGTGATCGGTTGTGGGCACTTCACCGAGCCAGAGTGGTAAAGAACCAGCCCGTAGAGAGCACTCTACCCTTGCGCGGGTAGAGGGGGAGCAATACCCTTGCGCGGGTGCTCCAACGAGGACTAGGGGAGAGTGTCGACTCCTCGATACCTCGGCAAAACATCGTTGTGTCAAGATTTCTATCCCTAGCTCTTTTATACCGCATTACTTTCCGCATTGTTCTTACTTTCATTGACTTGCTACCGCTTTCATAGTCTAAGGCACACTAATCGATAGGCACAAGGTGATTGACACTTGATAAGATTTCATATTTCCTTTAGAAATTTGAAATAAGCCCAATTCACCCCCCCTCTTGGGCATCTTGATCCTTTCAATTGGTATCAGATCAAGGTTTTCTCTAAATTAGGCTTCACCGCCTAGAGCAAGATGTCCCATGGGGATGGACCGCCACCCATGTTTGATGGGGATGATTTTCCTTATTGGAAAGTGCGGATGGAGGCCTACCTTGAGGCCGTGGATCTCGATGTGCACAAAGTCGCTACCATAGGTGGCACCGTGTTTGCCGAGGATCCCTTCTTTGAGAAGAACAATGCCAAGGCAAAGAACATTCTTTTCTGTGGCATTGGCAAGGATGTGTTCAACCGTGTGCGGAATTGCAAATCGCTAACGATGTTTGGACAAACATTTGTGCGCTACACGAAGGAACCAAGTGTGAGCGTGAGGAATGCTACCATTTGGTCATGGCCAAATTGAACTCCTTTGCTATGCTTACTAATGAGAATGCTAATGAGATGTACTCACGTCTTAATATTCTTGTACAGGAGTTGAATGGACTTGGGCTCAACCAAATGGCGCCGGCCGATGTGGTGTGCAAGATACTTTGTGTCTTGCCAATTGACAAGTATAGCCACATCGTCACAGTTCTTCACCAAGGGATCTCTCCGCCGCTACACCAACACAAGTCTTGGGCAAGATCAATGCTCATGAGATGTACATGAAGATTGGTGATGGTGGCTCTTCATCTTCCTCCAAGAAGAAAGAAAAAGAGAAGGAGGAGAAGAAGGACTTGGCTCTCAAGGCATCCTCTTCGGAGAAGTGCAAGATGCAATTTGTGTATGAGAGTGCAAGTGATAAAGAGGATGATGACAACCTCGCCCTCATGGTGAAGAAGACAACAAAGATGTTGAAGAGGCTAAACAAGAATAGAGTCAAGTTTGACTCAAAGAAGAAGAAGTTCTTCACAAGCTCTTCAAGGAAGCCTCTCTCCAAGATGGATTGCTACAATTGTGGCAAGCTTGGCCACTTGGCTCATGCTTGCCCCGAAGAGAAGAAAGACGAGTACAAGAACAAGAAATTCAACAAGTTCAAGTACAACAAGGGAAACAAAGATGAGTCAAGTGATGAGGAGAAGAAGGATTACAAGCCATTCAAGAAGAAAAACTTCAACTTCCACAAGAAGAAGAAGGATGGCAAAGCCTACATTGTTGGTGATTGGCTCACCGACATTGAAGTCACAAGTGAATCATCCGGTGATGAGAGTGAAGATGAGAAGGTGGCTGCCTCGGTGATTCGGTCTTCTACTCCACCGCCACCTCCTCCATCATCTCCTGGCTCATCCTCTACACACCTATGCCTCATGGCTAAAGGTGACAAGAAGGTACAAAAAGAGGAAATAGAGGATGAGGCTAGCTCTAGTGATGATAGTGATGATGAGTTTGAGGCACCTTCCTATGATGAGATAATTGAAATTTGCAACAAATACACCAAGCTCATTAGGAAGTATAAAACTAAAAGCGAATCACTAGAGAAATCTAATGGAAACTTGCATGATAAACTTGATGACTTGTCTAGTGCTAATGATGATTTGAAGCTTGGGAACAAATCTCTCACATCTAGCACTAGGGAGCTCAAAGTCTCACTCCAGAAAGCTAATGAGAAACATGATAAGCTTAATAGGTCAACACAAGAGCTCCATACAAGGTACAACTTGCTAAAAGATGACTACATCCAAGTTAGAAATGAACATGGCACACTTGTGGTAGCTAATGAATTGCTCACAAATGATCTTGCTACACATGTTGCTATTAACCCGATTGTTAAGTGTCATATAGCTACTTCTTGTGAGTACTTGCTTGATGAAGTTGCTAGTGAGCGAAATGCTAAGTGCAAAGGCAAGAAGGTAGTTGAGGCCGAAAAGTATGATGACTATGTGAAGATGAGGCAAGAGAACTCCAAGCTCAAGGAAGAGCTAATCAATCTCAAGGCCAACAAGCCCTTCACCATCAAGTCGGCTAAGCAAGATGACAAGGATGCAATCACCTTGATCAACTCCCTTAAAGAAGAAAATGCAAAGCTCAAAGTTGAGAAGATCAAGCTTGCAAGTGGAATGGAGAAGTTCACCAAGGGCCGCAACCTCCAAAGTGAGCTCTTGATGAACACTATCATGAAGACCGACAAGACCGGGATTGGGTTCAAGGAGAACCAACTCATGAAGGCCAAGGTCAAGATAGAAGCAAAGAACTACTACAAGAACAAGGCCATGAGCAACAACTATGACTTGCCAAAGCCCAAGCCCAAGAAGTGCTTTGGATGTGGACAAGTTGGTCACTTTGAGTTTCAATGCAAGACTCCACCTCCCAAGACCTTACCCAAGCACACAAGGCCTTTTGCTCATGATGCACACTTCATCATCAACAAGGACTCCAAGGGTAGACCCCTAGTTGTGTTTCTCGGTCCTAAGATGAAGAACAAGCCCAAAGTGCTATGGGTTGCTAAGGAGTTCGTGGACAAGGCTATGGGACCTCGCCAAGTGTGGGTTCCCAAACAATAATCTTAACTCCAAGTTGCTTGTGTGTAGGTGAACTACAAGACCGGTGGAAGTCATTGGGTGATTGATAGTGGTTGCACTCAACATATGACTGGTGACTCCCGGATGTTCACCACATTTGAGAAAGATTGTGAAGGGCAAGACTAGATTACATTTGGGGACAATTCAAAGGGCAAAGTGCAAGGCCTAGGCAAAGTAGCAATCTCCAATGATCAATCAATATCCAATGTCTTGCTAGTGCAATCTCTAAGCTTCAACATGTTATCGGTTGGTCAACTATGTGATCTCGGGTTCCAATGTTTCTTCACTCCAAAGGAGGTGGTTGTGACCAAGATTGAAGATTCATCATTAATATTCAAAGGGTTTTGGCACAACAACCTTTACTTAGTGGATTTCACCTCAAATGAAGCTAGTTTGCAAACATGTCTATTCTCCAAGAGCTCTTTGGGTTGGCTATGACTTAGAAGATTAGCTCATGTGGGAATGTCAACCTTGAAGAAACTTGTCAAGAAGGAAATGGTTAGAGGTGTGAAGGATGTGGTGTTTGAGAAGGACAAGTTGTGTAGTGCATGTCAAGCCAGCAAGCAAGTGGCCAACACCCATCCAACCAAAGCTTTCATGTCAACCTCAAGAGTCCTAGAGCTACTCCACATGGATTTATTTGGACCTACCACCTATGCTAGTCTTGGAGGAAATATTTTTTGCTTGGTGGTAGTTGATGACTATTCTAGGTACACTTGGGTGTTCTTTCTTCAAGACAAGGGAGAGACTCAATCAATATTCAAGAAGTTTGCAACTAGAGCCCAAAATGAGTTTGATGTGAAGATCAAGAACATAATAAGTGACAATGGCACCGAGTTTGTGAACACAAAGATTGAAGACTATTGTGATGAAGTTGGGATCAAGCATGAGGCGTCCGCCACCTATACCCCACAACAAAATGGTGTAGTGGAGAGGATGAACCGGGCACTTATCACTCTCGCAAGATCAATGCTTGATGAATACAACACCCCCGAGAAGTGTTGGGCCGAAGCAATCAACACCGCATGCTATGCGGCCAACCGGCTATTTGTCCAAAGGCTTCTCAAGAAGACCCCCTATGAGCTTGTGAATGGGAAGAAATCGGATATATCCTTCTTCCGAGTGTTTGGATGCAAAGTGTACATCTACAAGAAGCGTCATCACATGGGAAAGTTCCAAAGGCATTGTGACATTGGTTTCCTTCTTGGTTATTCTCTTAAATCCAAGGCATATCGAGTATTTAACAAAGCCTCCGGCCTAGTTGAAGAAACATATGACTTAGAGTTTGATGAAACTAATGGCTCTCAAGAAGAGCATGAGAATCTTGATGATGTAGGTGATGAACCCTTGAGGGAGGCTATGAAGAATATGCCCGTTAGTGCAATCAACCCACTAGAGGTGGAAGATGGTGAAGATGATGCAAATCAAGTGCCTACTCCACCTCACACGCCTCAAGTTGATGAAGAACAAGTGAGGGAAGCACAAGAAGATACCTTCATCCCTCAAGATCAAGTCAAGGCTCAAGCTAGTGATGTTGATGCACCACAACCTCCTCCCCAAGTGCTTGATAGAAGATCTACACTTATGCTTCAAGCTCATCCACAAGACCTCGTCATAGGGAGTCCATAAAGGAGGGTAACAACTCGATCTAGACTTGCTTCTTATGTTGAGCATCACTCTTTTGTTTCCTTTGTTGAGCCTTCTAGTGTGGAGGATGCACTTGCAGATCCGGATTGGGTGAATGCCATGTATGAAGAGTTGAACAACTTCACTCGGAACGAAGTGTGGACACTAGTTGAAAATCCCAAAGGAGCAATAATTATTGGCACCAAGTGGGTGTTTAGGAACAAGCAAGATGATCAAGGCGTAGTTGTGAGGAACAAGGCCAGATTGGTGGAAAAGGGGTTCTCCCAAGTTGAAGTCTTGGATTTTGGGGAGACCTTTGCACCAGTTGCAAGACTAGAAGCCATTCGTATCCTTTTGGCATATGCTTCACATCACAAAATGAAACTATTTCAAATGGATGTGAAGAGTGCCTTTCTAAATGGTTTCATTAATGAACTTGTCTTTGTCTCACAACCTCCCGGGCTTGAAGACCCAAATTGTCCTAATCATGTGTATAGGTTGTCCAAGGCACTCTATGGATTGAAGCAAGCTCCAAGAGCTTGGTATGAGAGGCTAAGGGACTTCCTACTCAAGAAGGGCTTCAAGATCGGGAAAGTGGATACCACACTCTTCACCAAGGTGCTAGATGGAGAGATCTTTGTTTGCCAAGTATATGTCGATGACATTATATTTGGGTCAACAAACCAAGATCATAGAAAGGAATTTGGTGCATTAATGTCCAAGGAGTTCGAGATGTCGATGATTGGCGAGCTAACCTTCTTCCTTGGCTTCTAAGTGAAGCAATTGAGGGAGGGCACCTTCATATCTCAAGAGAAGTACACCAATGATGTGCTCAAGAAATTCAAGATGGAGGATTTCAAGCCAATCAAAACCCCAATGCCTAATAATGGGCATCTCGACCTTCATGAGGGAGGTAACCCGATCGACCAAACTCTTTATCGCTCGATGATCGGTAGTTTACTTTACCTCACCGCTTCTAGGCCGGATATCATGTTTAGTGTGTGTATGTGTGCTAGGTTTTAAGCAAACCCTAAGGAGTCGCATCTAAGTGCGGTTAAAAGAATCCTTGGGTATATAAGGCACACCCCTAGCATTGGCCTTTGGTATCCCAAAGGAGCTCCCTTCCTACTTTGTGGCTATTCTGATTCGAATTATGCCGGGTGTAAGGTTGATAGGAAGAGTACCTCCGACGGTTGCCATTTGCTAGGAAGATCACTTGTTTCTTGGTCCTCTAAGAAGCAAAATAGTGTGGCATTGTCTACCGCCAAGGTGGAATACATAGCCATGGGAGCAAGTTGTGCACAAATCTTATATATGACACAAACACTTCTTGATTACGGCGTGGTTTTAAAAGATGTTCCACTCTTGTGTGATAATGAAAGCACCGTAAAGCTTGCTAACAGCCCGGTTCAATACTCTCGCACCAAGCACATAGATATTCGCCATCACATTCTTAGAGATCATGTGTCTAGGAAAGATATCACACTAGTGGGAGTTTCTAGCGAAAATCAATTGGCGGATATCTTCACTAAACCACTCGATGAAGCAACCTTTTGTAGGTTGAGAAGCGAGTTAAATGTGCTTGATCACTCAAACTTCACTAAAAGATGATCTTGTGTGAACCAACCTTGCATCATGTGTAATATAATCATGTTAATTTAGTAATGCACATAGGCTTGGTTAACATGGTTGGAATAACCGTTCTTGAATGTGTGAAGAAGTCCAATCATGGTTTAAACTTGCAAGCAACCTAGATTCAAATTCTTGTAATGCATTGCATATGCATGTGTTGTTTGCCATTTCTTTTCGGTTAAGTTTGAGCATCCTCTGTGTTCGTCCACCTAGGGGGAGCATTCCAAGCTCAAGTCACTACTTTACCCCTCTTGTGGCCATATGATGACTCCTTGAAGTTTCCATTCGAATATTTTGAACTAAAAACTACTTTAGCCTAAGGCAAATTATTTGCAAATGAGTGGCTGAGAGATGGTTCTCACATCAAGTTCAATCAGGATTTATTTGGATCTTATTGGATTGAGACTTGGTTGGGAGAGAAGAAACAAAATCAAAATTTGATTTCTTTGAAAAATTGGCGACGGACGATCCCGACAGACGCTACGTCATGCTTACCTCAACGTCCGTCGCAACCATCCGAATAGAAAATGTCGCTCGATTGAGGGGCAACGGACGATCTCCAACGTCCGTCGCAGAGCGTCCGACACATTCAATGTCAGCCGTCTCAAAAATCCCTTCTGGAAGACCGACGGACGATCCCGTCAGACGCTATCCAGCGTCCGTCGCAGTCCGACGAAGCATCCGTCACTCCGCGTCGGAGCATCCGTCACGAACTTGAGGGCTATATTTCATTTTGAAAACCGTTTTCCCCCTCGGTTCCTTTCTAGTCAAGATCCGTTCGCCGCCGCTCGTCTGTTTCTCCCTCCACCGCCGCCACACCACGCTCGCTGTGCCCTCTCTCCACCGCCCTCGCCCCCGCCCTCGCCTACGCTGCCCTTCATCGTCGAGGTCCCGCTGGACCGCCGCCCTGCCCTGCGCAGGCGTTTCAGCCGCAAGGGTCTGCTCCCTTCAAGGTGCAGAGGCTCTCCCTCTGCCCCTCAGCTTTCTCCAAGGGGAGTCGTCTCCTCCGTTTGCCTCGAGAGGTACTTCTCAAGGTGATCTCCCTCCCTTGCTTGTCTTGCTTGGCAGCCTCTCATTCTCCCCACTATCAAGCTCTCTCAATCCACCAAACCCTAACTCCTGTTCTTCCCTTGTTTATTTCGGTTAGGTTGCGGATTGTGACTTGTTTGAGACTGAGGCCTCTTTCCCTTCTCTTGTCTTGGTCACTAAAGCTCAGAGGTATGGCAGTGCAGATATGATCCATTTCCTTACCCTTATTCATGCTTTCTGTTAGACATTGCTTATCTCTAGATAGTGCTTACAAGTTATATACTCTATCTATCTATCTATCGAACAGGGACAGTGTCAGTTAACTTGGGCAAAGCCCGCGAGTACGGAACGAGGCAAAGCCTCGAGAGTGACAGTCCAGGGCTTCTAGAGCCACTCTTGTTTGGGATTGTTAGAAGGTTGATTGCAGTTGATCAGTCACAGTGGGTTGACAGTTGGAGAATCTTGGTCAGTGACAGCTAGGTTCTTCTCGTGCCCGGAAATGGCACGGATGAAGAACGCCGGCCCCGTTCCCGGTAGTTGTGGTGACCCTCCACCTCCACCGCGTCCTCCCACCGACCGGGGAAAGGGCAAGGACAAGGTTGTGTCGAAGAAGCGCAAGAGGCCACTTATGGATCCAGACTGCAGCAGTAGTTGCAGTGGCCAAGGCAACAGAGATAGCGGAGCGAGGTGTGCGTCGCGCCGGTTTGAGGCTCTCGCCTCGCCGTGGAGCGCGTCGTGAGTCCCCCTCGTGTCCAGAGACAGAGCCCTCATAGGATACTAAGATAGAGGAGGCAGAGCAGGCTACAGAGACTGAGCAGCCAGAGGCCAAGGGCCACTCTTCGATTGGTGAGCTGATGGCCAGACGTGTCACTCGCTCTCGTGGGTCAGGAGCACCTCCTAGTCCACCAGGACCTCAGCTACCAGACCTAGTGAGGCATCAGGTCAGAGTTCTCACAGCCAAGCAGGTTCAGTTACTTCACTTTGTTGACTTTCAGTCTTGGTTCCCGGGTCAGAGAGATCCCCGTGCTGGCCGTAACTTGTACTCTACCATTCACGAGGATTTCTATAGAGCTTACATTGAGACAGACGCTCCTCTTTGGGCTCACAAAGTTTGCCCACCTTCTCATATAGAGGGTGTCGGTGGTCTAGAGATTCTTCAGTACTTGCAGTATATTCAGGGTTTGTCTGACCTGATCGGACGATCTGGTACTGTTGACACCGTTTTTTGGCACGTGTCAATATGATCTAAGGATTGTGCCGATCGGCAAAAGGCTAGTTGCCGTTCCTTATCGGCATTGGGATATTACCAGTCAGATTGCCGATAAAGGCAAGAGTGTTGCTGATGCAGACAGGGACTTCTTGCCGATTGAGGTAGGAAGACACTGTTGATGAAGGCAAGGGGATGTTGCCGATAAAGACATGAATGTTGCCGACAGGAAGAACATTGCCGATGAGAATTGAGGCTCATTATCGATGTGATGAAGGCAACAATGTTGCTGATGGAGGCAAGAAAGCGTTGCCAATGAGAGCCAAAGTCTGTTGCTGATAGGAGGAATATTGCTGATGAGGACGGAAAGCTGCCGATGAATGATGATGCCGATGGAAGCAGGATGAAGTGGCTGGTGTCAGCAGAGAGCTGCCGATGGCGATAGAAGAAGGTTGTAGATTATCAAAAGGGTTAAGACTCACTCTGATCGGTAGCCGTTTTCTATCGGCATCGGAAGGTCATCGGTCAAAGTTGCCGATGAGAATAAAACCAGGGCGCTAATGATAAAGCATGCAGGGATGTTGCCAATGAAGGATGACATGGCTAATGTGAGCATACAGTTGCCGATGGCGCTAAAAGGAAGTTGCGGATCGGAAGGATGTGTCGATGGAAAGTTTCATCGAGGAGAAGACGTAAGGAAACTGGTGATCTTATACCAGTATTGTTATAGAAGTTTGAGTCCGACTCTTGCACGAGTCATTTATTTCCTTTAAAATAGAAGAGGTTGTTTAGGAAAAGATTATTATTGTGTGAGTCTGGCTCCTGCGCGAGTCAGTTGTTTCCTTGAAAATAGGAGTTTTTGTTTAGGAAAGTTGAGTCGTATTTCCTTACAACTCCCCTAGCCGGGGTATAAATATGTGCCGAGAGGTGGTGCAAAAAATATATCCAAGCATATCAAATAAATCAATTACTTTTTTATCCACTTTACCAGTAATTTACCTTTACCGCATTAGGTTTAGTTATCTACGAGTTCTTCAAGTTTCGACGGGCTGCATCTCATCGACCTCCGTCAACCCTTGCAAGTTTCGCGTTCGAGCAATCTGAGGCTTGACATCCGGGCGCATCGCTGTCATCTCGTTCAGCTCTACTCTAGTTATCCTGATCAGGTTTGAGCCTTGACATCTGGGCGTATCGCCATTGTCTCGTTCAGATCTTGTTCTATTTATCATCCTTGTCGATTAACTGGTCAAATCGACTGGCACGCCTTTGGATATCGAATTCGGGTATAAGCCCGAGGTGTTCGCAGATCCTGACGCTTTTTGTATCAACACCTCTTTTGGCATGCCCAGTGGGACCATATCACATCTTTTGGCCACGGTTTAACCCATTACAAGCTTAATGGACAATACTGCTGAGATCAATCCGAAGAATGCCATTGAAGTCTCCGAAGCAAATCTGAGAGATGATCAGAAGCAGGCTATAGAGCGGGCTATGGAGGAGTATAAATAGTTATATCTCAAGTCCTTCAGCCTAAATAGAATCGGCGAAGCAGTCCAGAAGCAAGATCCGCCGTTGCCACGGCAGGTCACTTTCGACGCCGATCCTGGTAAATTACAAGAGATGGTTAATTCTGCATTAAATCATGTGTTAATTAGCCAATCCAATGTGTTGTCCAATACTATATACAATGTTGTCAAGCAAACTTTCAAGGAAAGACAAGCACCATATTATGTTGATCCGGCGTATCATCAACTCGGATCGGCATCTCTTACGATCCCATCGGCGGTTCCAAGGGTGTCTTCACCGCATATGAACTGATCTGCCGATGAGATCACGTCGCCAAGATCGAGCCCAGCAAACATTACTCAATTGAATGCAAATCTGGTGGCGTCAACAATGTTTGGACTTGTGACCCAGAGTCAGCCAACTTCCGTTAGCTGGTGGGGATACGGTATGCCTCCAAGTCCATCTTCTGATTCCAAATTGGTCCAAGATAACAATGTAGGGTGGAAGATTCCCGTGGCATCGGCAACACCTGCACAGCCGATGATTCCAGCGATGCATTATGCTACATCCTCTCTAACGGTGCAATTGTCGTCAGGGAATCCTCAGATGGCGATACCCAGAGTAGCATATGCGCAACCATCAGTAGGTTCTTGGCCGATGCAACCAGGCATGGCAACTGTTAATCAACTTGTATCGGCAATGGCTGCTCAAGCTATGGTACCCGCAAATCAAGGCAATCATCCAAGGGTACAAGGGCAGCAAGTGCCAGCTGGTTATCAGCCATCGGCAAGTCATATGCCGATGACATCTAATGTAAGTTGGATCGGTCAATTACCGATTCAGCAGCAAGTTGTGCAGCCTGGATACCAAGTGGCAAGAGCTCAGCAGTGTCATCTGCCAGCGAGTCTTCAGAATGAAATATCGGTACATCAGCCGATAAGTACTACTTCGCCGCAGTACTCGCAAGTAAATGTGCACAATGAAACATCAACATATCAGTCGATGCATGTAATGTCACAATATAACCCAGTGGACGTTCAAAATTGACCATCGGCAACTCAGCCGATGCATAATGTTCAACAACAGGTGACGCAACCTGGATGTCAAGTGGCAGGGGTCCAACACCACCACTTATCATCGGGATTATATAATGATGCATTGGTGTCCCAGCCGGTAAACCCTCTGTTCCCGCAATATATTCTAGTGGGTGTTCAAGATGGTCCATCGGCAAATCAGTCGATGCGTGATGTTCAGCGAATTGATGTTGCCTCTACACCAACCGGTTTGACCTATTTACCACAAAGAGATGAGAAGGTACATCAACCTGTTCACCCGGTCAACATCCAGCCAGTGCATCGACAGGATCAAGATGCGTACTGGGCCAATAAGATTGCCAAAGTGGCGAAAGAGCAATTCGGTATCAAGCCTAAGGTTGATACATATTATTATCGGACTCCATACCCTCCAGCGTATGATTTGATCCCTCTCCCAAATCGGTACAAAGTGCCAGATTTCACCAAATTTTCTGGTCAAGATGATATATCAACAATGGAGCATATTAACCGATTTATTATCCAATGTGGAGAGGCAACCAACAGGGATGAACTGAGGGTAAGATTGTTCTCATCATCGTTATCTGGATCGGCATTTACATGGTTTATTTCACTACCTCCAAATTCTATGATCACTTGGGCCGATCTAGAAAAACAGTTTTACAAATACTTCTTTGCTGGAATACATGAAAAGAAGATCACCGATTTGGTCAAATTGAAGCAGCGTAATGATGAATCGGTAGAAAGCTTCGTGCAAAGACTGCGATACGTGAAAAACAAGTGCTATAGCTTAATACTTGATGATCGGCAATTGGCGAATTTGGCCTACCAGGGATTACTGCCGCACATCAGGGACAAATACGCGTCTCAAGAGTTTGAAAGCTTGAGCCATCTTGTGCAAAGGGTTGCCGATCAAGACACCAAAGTTTTTGAGTCTAGAGGAAATTGGGATGAGTAGGTGTCTTTAACTAAGAAGACAGATTTGGACGAAGAAGCAAGTATCGGTTTAGTTGAATGGGTAGAGAATAAAAAGCCGATGTCTTGTCCGTTTGACCAGAAAGAAGCTGAGAGATTCACCTTTGATATCACCAAGGCCGATAGGATGTTTGACCTATTACTTCGAGAAGGGAGGATTAGGCTGGCACCTAACCAGGTAATTCCATCGGCCGAAGAGCTCAGAAGGATCAGGTACTGCAAGTGGCACAATGCAACTTCGCACAGTACCAATGATTGCAAAGTCTTTAGACAGCAGTTGCAATCGGAAATTGAATCTGGGCGAATCAAGTTTGAAAATTCCAAAGCCCAGAAGCCGATGAAGATTGACCAGCACCCGTTTCCAAATAATATGGTGGAGACTAGTGGGAAAACTAAGGTGCTGACATCGGAAGCTTCCAAGAAAAGTGCATCGGTAGACTCTGAACATCAGATAGTTGTGCATGAAGTAACAGGAAAGAAGTTTGCCGATGATAGGAAAGGCAAGAGGGTTGCCGATGAAAGGAGTAACACCAGGAGATCTCATGTTGTTATAATCACGCATAGGCGACCAAGGCAAGAGTATCAGCAGTCACGAGAGGAGCGATATCGGCTGCAAGAGGAAGAAAGGCGCCAAGAGTGGCTTCAGCATAAGGACCACTAGAAGTGTCCCTTCTTTGTTCACTGCTGGGAAGAAGGCATCAAGCTGCCCACTACCGATAATTGCCCCGAGTGCAACGGGTACTATCCTGTCGATCGGTCAGAGAAGAAGCCCCGTTTTGATGACTGTACATCAGACTATGGTAGGTCGATTAGAGAAAAGGGATCAGTGCATAATCGGCTGGGGGGCAAGATCAGCGTGCATGATAGACTTGGCAAGCATGGCTATTATTTTCCAAGGAACCAAGAGGAGCTTGAAGGGATGGCCAATGCAAGGGTACCCGACGAAGATATACTTTATAGAGATCCGAATATACGGGGTTGCCCAGATTCAGGCGGAAAACAGTATCAACCTGTTTGGAAAACCAGGCTCCCTCAATGGTGCCCCAAGGGTCTTACAAAGACTCAAAGAAGGAGGATGCAACGCGAGCGCCAAGAAGATTTGTGTCACGATAAAAATCCTTCCAGAGGGAAATCTTCAGACAAGCGATGAAGGCCAAAGCGCAAAGATAGGGATCCATCGACAGATGTCAATATGTTGCCGAGCACTACAAAGCTTATCCTTTTCAAACACAACATCCTTGATGCCTCTAACCATTTCCTTCTTCAATAGCTTCTTGAGAGTAGACATTCCAACATGAGCTAGCCTTCTTTGCCACAACCAACCAAGAGATGACTTAGTGAACAAGCATGTTTGGAGGTTGGCATCATTTGATGAGAAATCCACAAGGTAGAGGTTATTGTGTTGAAAGCCTTTGAATATGACTTGACTATCATCAATCTTTGACACAATGACTTCATTTGGAGTGAACAAGCAATGGAAGCCAAGATCACACAATTGGCCAACCGAGAGTAAGTTGAAGCTTAGTGAAGCAACTAGCAAGACATTTGATATTGAGTTGTCATTTGAGATTGCCACTTTTCCAAGTCCTTTGACCTTTCCCTTTGAGTTGTCCCCAAATGTAATCTTGTCTTGGTTGTTGACATCTTCCAATGAGGTGAACATCTAGGGGTCACCGATCATATGTTGAGTGCATCCACTATCTATCACCCAATGACTTCCACCGATCTTGTAGTTCACCTACACACACAAGAGATCAAGCTTGTTGTTTCGGCACCCATTGAGTACGGGGGGCCATTGCTTTCTCTACTAGTGACTTAGCCACCCAAAGTGTCTTTGGTCTATTCTTGTTTAGTGGTCCTAAAAACACAACAAGTGGCTTGCCCTTGACATCCTTGTTGATGATATAGTGAGCATTGTATGCAAAAGGCCTAGTGTGCTTGGGCAAGGGTTGTGGAGGTGGAGTCACACAATTATGAGAAAAGTGTCCTTGCTTCCCCCACTCAAAGCATGTCCTTGCTTGATAGAAGTACTTGGCTTGTTGTTGATATTGATCTTTGGCTTTAGCTTTGGCCTTCTTCACTTGAGCGGACTTGTAGCCAAGACCGGCTTTGCCATTCTTCATGACGGTGTTCATAAGGAGCTCACTTTGAAGATTTTGGCCCTTAGTGAACCTCTCCATACCAATGGCTAGATGGTTCTTCTCATTCTTTATCCTCTTGTTCTCTTCTCTAAGCATATCAACTTCAAGTGCCACATCATAGTCTTCATCTTGTGACTCAATCACAATTGACTTGGTTGACTTGAGCTTGATAAGATCTTGCTTGAGCTTCTCATTCTCATTCTTGATCTTCATATAGTCATTGTAGTTATCCGCCACAACCACTTGCTTGCCTTTGCACTTAGGCTCTTTCACAATGGGCTCACCAATTAAATCATCACAAGATGTGCCAATGTCGATCTTGACAATGGGGTTAGCATTAATAGGCAAAGCATCTTCAAGACATTCATTAGCTATAAGGAGAGTATCATAGTTCATATTTACTCCGGTGTACTCTTCCCTAAGTTTGTTGTACCTTTCTCTAAGCTCTTGTGATGTCCTCTCTAGCTTATCATGTTTCTCTTTTAGCTCTTTGAGAGAGGATTTGAGCTCCTTAGTATGTGAGGATAAGGATTTGTTTTCACCTATTAGCTCATCACTAGCATTTGATGTTATGTCAAGTTTAGCATGCAACTCATCATTTTGTTTTTCAAGCTTCTCATTTTTAGCTTGCTCCTTCTCAACAAGTTTGGTGTATTTAGTGAGAAATTTTATGAGTTCATCATAAGAAGGAGCTTCATACTCATTATCCCTTTCACTACCACTATCATCACTATTCTCTACTTTGGATTGTACCTTCCGGTCATCTTTGGCCATAACGCATAGGTGTGTAGAGGATGTGGTAGTAGAAGATGGCGATGGTGGAGGAGGCAATGAAGTCCCAATGACAAGAGCGGCCACCTTCTCATCATCACTATCTTCACCGGATGAGTCACTAGTGATTTTAATGTCGGTTAACCAATCACCAACAATGTAAGCTTTGCCATCTTCCTTCTTGTGGTGTTGGAAATCCTTCTTCTTGAAGCCACCTTTCTTCTTGTATGGCTTCTCAACTTTCTTGTCATCATCACTTGACTCATCTTTCTCTTCTTTGCCATTCTTGTACTTCTTCTTGTACTTGTCCTTCTTGGGCTTAGGACAATGGTGAGCTAGATGGCCAAGATCACGGCAATTGTAGCACATCATCTCCGACAATGGCTTCCTCTTGTTGCTAGTGAAGAACTTCTTCTTTCTTGAGTCAAACTTGACACTGCTCTTGTTTAGCTTCTTTAGCATCTTGGTGGTCATCCTCACCATTAGAGCAATGTTGGAGTCATCATCTTCACTTGAGCTATAATATACCATCTTTGACTTGCCCGTGTCATGGCTAGCTTTGAAGGCCAAGTCTTTCTTCTTGGTGGATGATGAAGCTTCTTCTTCTTTGTTGATGTGCATGTACATCTCATGTGCATTGATCTTTCCCAATACTTGTGTTGGTGTATAGTTGGAAAGATCACCTTGATGCAACACCGTCACAATGTTGGCATACTTGCCAATTGGAAGCACATAAAGAATCTTCCTCACAACATCGGCTTCATCTATTTGCTTTAGCCCAAGAGCATTCAATTCTTCTACAAGAACATTTAAGCGTGAGTATATTTCATTAGCATTCTCATGAGCAAGCATGGTAAAAGCATTCATCTTATTCATGACTAAGTGATATCGCTCTTCCCGCTCGCTCTTTGTGCCCTCATGAAGAGCACAAATGTTCTTCCACAACTCATGTGCGTTCTTTGAGGTTCGCACACGGTTGAACACATCCTTGCCAATTCCTCTAAAGAGGGTGTTCCGGGCTTTGGCATTCCACTTCTCATAGTGGACCTCGTCACCGAATGGTTCTCCATCATATGAAGGAAATCCATCGGTGGCGGCTTTGAGCACACCAACATCTAAGGCTTCAAGGTAAGCCTCCATACGCACTTTCCAATATGGAAAGTCGTCTCCATCAAACATGGGCGACGGTCCATCCATATGGGACATCTTGCTCTAGACGGTGAAGCCTAATTTAGAGCAACACAACTTTGATATCAATTGAAAGGATCAAGATGCCCAAGAGAGGGGGTGAATTGGGCTCTTTTAAATTTATAAGCAATAATTAAAACCTATCAAGAGCTAATTAACCCCCTAGTACTTTCCCAAGTGTGTCCTAGCTAAACAAGCAAGGCATGACAATGAAAACGGTAAAGCCTTATGCAATTCTAGTCAAGCAACAAGAATGTAAGGCGGAATGTAAAGCTTGAATGTAATTACAATAAGTAAAGGGAGGAGGCAAAGGAAATTGACACGGCGACTTTTTGTCGAGGTATCAAGGATTCGACACTCCCCCTAGTCCTCGTTGGAGCACCGCACACGGTATCGCTCCCCCTTAGTCCGCGCAAGGACTATGTGTTCTGTACGGGCTGATTTTTCGCCACTCCAGCTCGGTGAATCGCCCACAACCGATGAAAATCCAACTTGGGTCATCCAAAAGCAACACCACCGTATGATCACCAAGCAAACCTCCGCGAAGCCGTCTAGGTGATGTCGATCACCAAGAGTAACAAGCACTAACTCTCACTTGACCAAGGCTAGTCTAGTGATTGAATGGATGCACACTTGCTAACTCTAAGCAACTAGTGAGAATCAACACATGGAATGGCAATTCATTATCTCACTAGGGCTCTTGCACTTATTGCACTCTCACAAGAATATCTCAACAGTTGGAATGGGCAAGAGAGATGCCTTGGGGCTGATGAGGAAGTATAAATACTCCCCAAGCAAGCCCCTAGCCGTTAGGCACTACTTGTGTCTTTCTGCGTCACTCCGGACGCACTATTAGGGTAGGATCCGGACCATCAAGCATGCGTCCGAACCCCCTTAACTCTCTGTTCATAGCACTGTAACACAGGCCGTCCAGACACAGAATGCAGTCCGAACGCACACCACCGGACAGCGTCTGGATGGATTTTTGGCTCTCTAGAGCTCTCTGTGTGCGGTTCGGATGCCAAAGACAGTCTGGACGCAACACTCCGGACAGCGTCCAGTTTCAAAACACTTCTCGGGAGCTCTCTGTGTATTGTCCGGACGCAACCTGCAGTCCGGACCCAACACTATTCACTACGTCCGGATCGCGTGATACAAGCAGAGTGAACCCTAGGGTCCGGACGCACAGCCGATGGTCCGAACCCAGGGATGCACTTGCGTCCGGAGCTCTTCTCTGAGCTGAAACAGCACACTTCCAACATGGAAGTTGCTTCACTTGGTCCAAGGACTAATTCTACAGCTTCCTAGTGCTAGTTTGACAAGTGTGCACCACATATAATCACTAAGCCTCTCCTAGGTCAAGCTATTAGATAGGACCCCTCTTAATTGTACGGCCAAAGGAAAAATAAAGGTGCTAAACTACTCTAAGTGTCTCTCAACTCCAATGACACTTAGACCTAGTCTAATCTTCAACCTTATCGCCAATCCTTTGAAAACCGAAATGATTCCAATAAGGGGCACGAATACCATGATAGTCCAATCCACCATCCATTACCATGACCTAACTTTCGTATTGCCTCTGGAAAACACACATTAGTCATAGTAATCTTGCATTGTCGTTAATCACCGAAACTCTAGGGGCCTAGATGCTTTCAACCTATCTAGCGTGGTCTACTTCACCCTCTTAACTATAAAACCATTTATTCTATTCTTGACTTTCCAGAACTGGTCAAATAAGCCCCTCACACGGTTTTGAAGGGTGGTTTTGCTACAATAATAGTGTTTTGTCTTTTTATTTTTTATTTTTTCGCTAAATCTTTGAAAAATCATTGTAAATCACAGAAAAAACATAAAATAAAAAAAAATATAATTTTGTTGGACTCCATATGAGATCTACACAGTAGACATATAATATGGTACATTTTAGTACAAAGTTTTTACTATAGATTTAGATTAATTGGAAAATCCAATTTTATATGTAATTAATTGGAATAATTGATAGTCACAACTTTTGTGGTCCAATTGTGGTGAATTTTTTATGATGAGGTAATTATTATATGCTTGAACTATAATAAAAATATTATACTCATTGGACCATGTCTAACTTAGTTATAGATAAAGCATAGATTTAACAATCATGAAATTAGATTTTCCTATGTTAAATCTATGTTTTATCTATAACAAAATTATACATGGTCCAATAAGTATGAATTTTTTATTATAATTTAAGCATACAATAATTAACTCATCGTAAAAATTTCATCACAATTGGACCATATAAGCTATGACTATGAATTATTCCAATTAATTACAAAGAAAATTGGATTTTTTATTTAATCTAAATGTACATAACAAACTTTGTAGTAAAATATACTATATATATGTCCACTGTGTATTCTACTCATATGGAGTCTAATAAAATTATATTTTTCATTTTATGATTTTTTTGTGATTTACTATGATTATTTTTCAAAATTTTGGCGAAAATAAATAAAAAGGAAAGAGACAAAACCACCGTTACTGTAGCAAAACCACCGCCGGGGGTAATTTGGCTGGTTTTGAAAAGTTCAGAGGGTAGAATTGACAGTTTCATAGTTGAGGGGGTGAAGTAGACTATGGTAGATAGTTAAGGGGGTTAAGTAGACTTTTTCCTTAATAAAAATGTTCTAAAATGACATATACTCCGTACTTGCTTGACTTTAGGATAGATTAAGAGAGAACACAAAAGACATATGTGATTTCACTTTATTTTCTAATCAGACGCTTTCACTGGCGTAATTAATAGAGATTAGTTGATAAATGACTAGTATCAATATAATACATCATATTATAGAACTCTTTTCTTATAAAATTGCTTATATTCAATTATATTTTTAATTCTAGAATACATCATATTATAGAAAGGAGGGTATTGATTTAAGGTTGTATAAAAGTTTGCTGGCATATATGTTAGGGCAAACATTAAACTAAAACACAAAAGACTTTAGCTGGCATATTGCCACCATATTTAATAGGGAAAATATTAAATTATGACTACAAGTTGCTAATATATCGCATATCTACTTTAAATGACAATCTTTGAATTACGGATTAAAAAAGTTTAGCTGGCACATAGTTGATTAAATATTTTACGATAAAATTAAGAACCTCTTTGGTAGGGTTTTTTGATATGCACATGAAAATGATTTGGGGAACGAAAACTAATGAAATCGAAGCCATTTTTTTCTAGCATCTTTGAGAATAAATCACAAAAGTATATATTTTCCTAACTTCTGTGTTTGAAGATAATTCTAAGGCATACCAAACAAGGTTTAAACTAGAGACAAATATTTTGTTGGCATATTAAGAATGTAAGGCCTTCATGTAAACTTTTTTTTGACACACAGAGGATTAAGTTTTATAAGAAATAAAGTTTGGGCTAAGATGTTTCATTGGCACCATAAAACCTATCTTTTTTCCTATATAAAACATAAAATCCTATTTTTCACCATACAAAGTATAAATTATAGAGTAACCATGTTGTACTGACATTTTATTTTATTGGCATCTCGACTGCAATTATGGGGGTGTTTGGTTTACCCCCTAAAGTTTAGTGGTCCCTAAAGTTTAGTGTCCCCTAAAGTTTAGTGCATCAACTAAAGTTTAGGGGACACTTTAGGGGGGTGTTTAGTAGTTTAGGGCCTAAAATCACCTAAGTTTAGCTACTAAAGTTTAGGGGGTCGTAACCAAACAGCCCCTATGTTTGAGCCTTCAAATGAAAACATGCCATTCATGCATGAAATATAAAAAGAAGCTAGCCCAGCAATGTTATTTTTTAACAGAGAAAAACCGCCGAATAGGGAAATCAGCCAACGGCTCTTTTTTCCTCTCCATGCCACAGCAGCCGTACACGTGTACAAGCGCATCGAACCGAGAGCTTAGAAAAGGAAGACCCCGAGAAAAAAGAAAAAGGAAAACAGGGAGAGTGGAAATAAACGGAAGGAAGAGAGGGAAAAGGAAAGAAGCATCGTCAGTCGAGGACGCGGCAGCAGGAAGGCAAAGAGGAATCCATCGAGTCGTCGGGGCAGGGCGGCGGGGCTCGCCGTGGCCACAGCTCAGGAATCCAATCCCCCACCCCACTCCTCACCGGCGCCCGCGCTTTATAAATAGATTCCCCCGTCACATCGCGGTCGCGGCTTGGATCGGATTCAACTCACCTACGACTACGACTACGACCTACCCCACCCCACCCCACCCCCCACTCGATTCCTTCCCAGCTCTGCCTAGTTCCTACGCCACCACCGCCCCCTCCGGCCCCGGCCCCGGCTCCGGCTCCGGCTCCTCAAGCAAGCAAGCAAGCTGCCATGGCGGCCGCCGCGCTGAGGGAGCAGCTCAACGCCCTCCTCTCCTCCATGTTCGCCTCGGTGAGTCCGTCCTTTCTCTGTCCCCGTGCTGATTGATCCAATTGGGATGAAGGATTTAGTGATTTTGTTTTTTGGGTGTGTGTATATGTCGTCGCGGTTGCCGTGTAGGGTCTGGTGGACGACCAGTTCCAGCAGCTGCAGATGCTGCAGGAAGACGGGGGCACGCCGGGCTTCGTCGCCGAGGTCGTCACCCTCTTCTGCGACGACGCCGACAGGATCATCTCCGAGCTCGCCGCCCTGCTGTACGCCCTCCTGTTGTTGCTGTTGATTCCTACCTTCTGCCCTATGCAGACAGACAGGATCAATTGACTTGCTCTTGCCCTGCTCCGGGATTTGCATTGCGTGCAGGGAGCAGCCCACCGTGGACTTCGATAAGGTGGACGCCTACGTGCATCAGCTCAAAGGGAGCAGCGCCAGGTGATCACCCCACGTCTGATATTGACCCCAATTTCTGTGCACTTTCTATTATTGCGACGCGATTTGATCGGGTGTGTCCCATCATCCCGGTGCTAGCTGTCCGTGTGCGTGACTGTACGTGCCTAGATGTAGACTAGCAGACGCTTGACAACTCTGCGTGCCATGTATATGTGCCTTGTGCCTAAATGAGTACTCGTGCTGCTGTTTATATATAGCGCGTGTGCTGTTGTTGCTGCTATAATGGCTAGGAGGATCATACAAATGTGTCCAGCATTTTGCACTGGAATTCTTAATATTCTTGCCACTTCCCATGTTACACCTGTTCAAGTAAAATCACAATACAAAATTATAACCTTTTCTTGCCACAGTAATTTATTTAAATGGTAGTTTGACCTACTGGAATACGAGGACAGTAGGATGCTTTAAACCTTACTTGTTTGCCATGGTAAAAGCATTTCAGTTTTTCCTGCCTTGGAAATTACGAGCCTTGTGCAACGTTGACCTTTTGATGTAGATTGGATCTCGGGTTGCTTGATCATATCTCAAAGGTCCCATTATAAAATCTGTACTCTGATGATCGAGCCCACTGCCTCATCTCCAGTGGTTGTGCGCTTACCAGATGGACTGGCAGTTGTTTTCATTATTGTGACATGCTATAGAAAATACTTATCACGCTTACCCCAGAACTTGTATGGCAGACCATTGTTACTACCCCATCAAGCAAGTCAAGTTATCAACTTGCTGCAGAGTTGAGCCTTAAAGTTAAAACTTATTATTCTGTCGTTATGTGGTGGCTTCCATTGCTAGATATGGTGCTTTTCAGAATCCTTGTAACTGAACAAGTTTGATGATATTTGGCTGATCTTTTCTTTTTTTTACCTATTCCAGTGTTGGTGCTCAGAAAGTGAAGTTTACTTGCATGCAGTTCCGTCAGTTATGTCAGGATAAGAACAGAGACGGGTCAGTACTCAGCAACTTAACCTATAGTTACCAAGATTTTAGTCGCCATTATCTGTGTTGTTTAACTTTTCAAACATTTGACTTTCGCTTGCCCCCATTCTTTAGTCACTAATATTTGTAATAAGCAAATTAGTTGGTCTTGTTTCATTATCTGAAGATGCTGATTCTTGCTTATTCTCATCGTCTCATGTAATTTTGCTGGCTCCAGATTTCTGATTTTGCTATATAGAGTTACTAAATACTGAGATGGATTGAGTTTTTGTTTATCAATCTCTGAAAGTTTTAGTGAATATGACGAATCGGCATAATTTCAGGTGTATCATGGCATTGGCTGTTGTGAGAAATGAGTTCTATGATCTGCGCAATAAATTTCAGACTATGCTTCAGGTAAATACCATATGTCTCATACGGCTTTACTTATGAAAGTTTTTACTAGCTGGTAACTACCGCGGTGAAAATGTATCATTTGTTTAATAAGGCAAAAATAATAGCCCTTCACTTGCTCACTCTTGAATTTTGTATTGAAGAACTGTTTTATGCTAACATGAATAAGAATGGGGCTGTAGCCTAATGGCCATAGGAAACTAGTAACACCTTGAATCTTGGGTTTGACTCCCAGTAGTGAATTTAAACAAGCCTAGGTTAGAAAAAATATACCTCTCATGGGCTTTATACGTATAATCACCTGAGTTTGCTTTTGGCAAAATGCATATGGGCATGTGTCCTTGGCGCTCAGTGACATGTATATGGCAGCTGCATGCTTCTTGGCCTATGCATGACAAGTTTCTTCTTATTACAATCCCATGGGGCTGTCTTTTTCCCCCTTAGATAGTTTTTTTATGCTTACATGAATACATGGGATTGTACTGTGCGTCCAAAAGTGTTTGATTTTTCTGCTCAAATTGATTTTCTGCTAGTTATCTTGATAAGATAATAGCAGCACATTTGCAAAAGCAAAACTATGTAAATTAATGCTCAAAGGCACTGCTCCAGTTTTACATTCTTGACCTATTATCATCTTTCGATGCAGCTTGAGCAGCAAATCCAGGCTCAACAATAATAAATTGAAGCAGAAAGAGCGTAGCTGCATGTGATCTCACATGATAAGTGTATCTTTGAAGATGTAGACCATGTTCTTTGTGTTCCTGCAATTGTGTTAAATCATCGTCATTGAGGTGGGCTCACAAGCCTGTAACTGTTAGTTATAACAAAGTTATAACAATGACTGTCTATCGTTGTCCCTGTGTTACTCTACCCGTTTGTGTTTGATGGCCATCGACCATCGTATGGAAACTTTTATTGGTTTCCCGGTTAAGTGGTAACTGGTAACCCTGCAAGCGAATTTCTGGGTTTTGGAAGCATATATGACAACGTATGATTCATCTGAATTGTCTTGTGTTGTCTGAGTTTTAGTTGTGAATGTTGTTTGGGCAATATGTGAAGTGATGGATTTGAATCTGCAAAGCTGCTTGTGTACACATACGCAATGGATTTGAAACCTTGGGAATGCTGTTACATCACAGAAAGTCATGTTATTTTCATTTAGCTGGGGTTCCACTAAGGCCTAAGCCTGCAGAGAGCTTCAGATTCTGAGGGATATAACCTCTCGAGATATGTGGCCTGACTCTGCACAGCCAGGGTGTGGTTGGCTTGCTCCTACCGGACAGACCTAGTGCATGCAAGATCGTGATTTTTGGTTGATTGAATGAATATATATGGGATGAGCACATCAGTTGCTTGTTTGGCTGCTGCTGCACTTGCTCTCTCTCGCACAAAGCCATTGCGCGTGTCCGAGCTAAGCTTCAGAGAGACGGGAACCTGACTCGGCGAGGCGTTTTGCAACGGGACGACCAGGCGTCCAGACAATGGCTGCAGGGAACAAAGTTGCAGATCAGATCAGGCCGGTTACAGGCCAGCAATCACGCCCTACTTCTCTGCACAAATGTAGTATTCATGCCGTGTTGGACACCCGGACCTATGCCGGATTCCAGTTTTTTATGTGGCATGATGTTTGGGTCCTGGAACTAAAGTTTAGCTCTTATCACATCAAATTAGTTAATTCATGTGATGATTTTTTAAGTCTAATTAATATATTATTATCACTTGTTTACTGTACAATCATATTGTGAAATTATAGACTAATTAGACTTAATAGATTTGTCGCGCAAATTTATTCTAATCTGTACATGTCCAAACATTTGATGTGACAGAAAGACTAAAGTTTAGTCCTTAGTAGCACTGGTTCTTTGTATAATGTTTGCAACTTGCAAGCAAATCATGTCAGTATGGAAGAAGCTGATTGACTGATATGTATCACATTTCACATAGTATATGCGTAATATATTAGTATAATAATGATAGGAAGGAAATTGCTGCCGGGAACAAATGGTGAAGAGACAGGTGGGCATGTAGAACTCCAAGAATATTGCTATCTGGCAGATGCCGAAAATGATTAAATAGTCAATTTGATCCATGCCAACACGATGCTTGAAGATGAAGCGCAGTTTGGTTAGTAGGTGTCCCTTTCCGGAAATGCCGTAGTCACCCACAGCTTCCTCCAATTCGCTGCTTGAATTTGAATACTCCTATATAGCTGCTTTACCACTCCTTGATCTAGCTAGCTAGTTTTAAAATATTATGTGCAGGTTTAGCTGGGATCTTTTTCCATCATACTAAACCCCATTCCGTTCGTTGAAAGGATGTGGTACATGATTGTTGTGCATTACCTGTTGCTTATTTACTAGTGCTACTAGAATAGGGTCATAGTTACTTGGCATTCTGACGAAATCTGTTCCTGCTCCTAATGTTTTGACCTTCGATAGCAATCGAAGCACTGTACTTTTTTGTAGGAAACATAGCAGTCGAAGTATTCAGTTTGAAAATACAATCGCATATACTACATTTAATAAGAGTTACTCCATCCGTTTGAATTATAAAATAATTTGGTTTTTTAATACATTGTTTTACTTCTTAGATATTGCGTATATCTAAATTCATATAGCAAAACAAAGCTGAAAACAAAAACATCTTATAATTATAAAATGAAGGAAGCAGTATTTGTAGTTTGTAGAGTCTTCCCATCACCTGGTATGTTTGCTGGCTCATGATCTCTACATCATATCTACTAGCTTAGCCATTAGAAAGTCAGGGACAAGTACTTAACTAGTTGGTTACAACACAACAACACAACACAAGCATGAATCATGAATGAATGCTTCACATATAGTAGTTGTCATAATAACACCATCATGATGATTGATGAGGAAACAAAGACATGCATGCTTGAAGCCGAGTTCTCTATCGTATCAGAATCAGAATATATAAATAGATAACGCGTTATTAATCCACCACTACTGGGATTGGATTGGCAGGGCTGGGTCAGAAAATGCAGATGATTAGGTCATCTTTCCCTTGCAAGGCAGGCAGGTCCATAATAATCTCCCATAAATCGATCTGGACCGCATCAAATACGCCTAATAATAATACTATACTACGTATTATAATAATGGAAGTCGGCGCGTGATGTCCCAACTCTCGACTGGTCTGTGGTCTCCCTGCTGCTTGGTTTTGGTTTTGGTTTTGGTTGTTGATGGTCGTGGCAGGCAGGCAACTCCAACTGCATGCGTGTCGTCTCCATGAGCATGAATTGGATTGATTAATGGAGGAGGAGACTGGAGAAGAGTCACGTCGGGAGTCTGGTCAGCCGAGTGACAGGGACTGTGATTTCCTTTCATCAGGCACATCAAACTCCTCCGGATGAGTTTTTATTGTTGAACCTGGATTTCACCACAAGGAACTAACCGGCTGAGCTATGCTCAGTTCGCCTCCGGATGAGTCTTTTGACTCTCGAGGAAATAAGAGTAACACATATATTGTTTAAATACCAAATGGCTGGCTGATCTTGCGCCACCTCTCTGTTCTGCTTTCCCATGGACATACACTTGGCCTCTTTCTGATCCTTGAGACAGACGATTCCATGCATGCGACATGAGATCTCTGTCTCTATTGCTCGGCACGCATCACGGCATCAAAGTATATTAGAAAGAAAAGCCATGACGCAGGTAATTTTTTTTTATCTGTCTCTATTACCTCTTTCTGAACTTCAAACATGTTTATTAATTATTATAGACCGAGGTTAGACATCCGAATGCAACCAATGGGTGGATTGCTGGAAAAGTTATGATCAGAGCAGATCTGTCGTGCATTGCATCTGAAAGCTACAATCACTGCGGCATTATATGGTGAAATGGTACGCTCGGCTCACCGTACTTATGGGCCTGGCGAAGCTAGAAATTTATATCATCGGGGTTATTGGGATCTATTTTACAATTTTATATATTTTGAAGAGTTTATTTTTTTATTTTTATTATATTATTATTGAAGGATTCGTGAATTCCATTGGGTCTGCATACATGTAGATCCGCCCCTGCTGAGCACTAGCTTGGAAGAATACTATTGCCATATCATATAGCTAGGGACTCTAGAATAGGTAGCCTAACACGATCTCATACAAGCAAATCTCTCACCAGGGGCAAAGCTATGTTGATAGTGGTGTGTGGGTGCAAATACACCACTCAAATTTTACGAAAACAGTGTTAGTTTCTAAAATTTTACTATATATGCATCATCTATAACACAAATCTATGCATCCATATGTAAGTGCACCACCTTTAGTTTGCTCTAGCTTTGTCACTGTCTCCCACAACCTCCACTACAGTATTATTTTCTTTATTATTTCTAGGCCTCATCTAACTAGCTATTTGTATTCCACTGAGAACACTCTCATATATACGATATCTTAGGTTTGCTACAACTTCTTGTGATAATGTTTAGTTTCTTGATAGATGACCATACCTTTTTAGTTGTGGTGAACGTACAAATTGTTAGTCATGTCTTAGATATAATTTGGAATTTATATAGCAAGATACTCCTACAGTCCTACTACAATGATCCAAACAGATCATAAAACCAACACATTATTCATCCCTATCCCACCCCTTGCCCTGCCGGCCGGTCCCCCAACAAAAGAGGGAAGGGACCAGTGCATGCATTGCAAATTAAAGACATTGACAGAGCTGCGGCTAAGGGCGTCCGTAATGGTGATAGCTACGTAGCTAGCTGATGTCGATGTGAGAGACAAACACAAATATTATTGTATGCTATTGGACTCACACGTCTATCTCTCAGATTTTTAGACTACGTGAAATAGATTAGCTATTTGTTTGTCGCTAGTGATTGTTCTCTCTCCTACTTTTTACATTTCCACGCCAAAATAGCTAGCCAAATAGCTAACTGTTGGGACGCCCTAACTAGACAGGTCTTCAACTCCTTAATTATAGTATAAAAAAAACTCCTTAATTCCAGATACTCGAAGTGCATGCTCACTTGCCAAATTGTTTTGCTCTCCCTCAAGAAATACTAGTACTGTACAATAGTAAAAATTACTCTCTCCATCCCAAATTATAAGGTTATTTTAAGGATCTAGCAAAATCAAATCATCTCAAGTTTAACCTAATTTATATGTTAATGTAGTACTACGTACCATTTATGATACCAACTAAGTATCATTAGATTCTTTATTAATTATATTTTCATAGTATACATATTTAATATAATATTATAGATCTTTATAATTTTCTCTATAATTTTGGCTAAACTTGAAATGTGAAATGTTGTGACTCTCTGAATTTTTGGAATGACTTATAATTTATTGAAAATGGAGTATATATAATTACCTCTTGGTTCGGTGAGCAACTTCTTCATCATAATATAATAGGATAATAACAAAATTATCCCGGCGACCTCTGGAGCCCAGACGGAGACAGAAGTAGATGTCGTCGTGTCCCGTATATTTGGTTTGGTAGATACAGTTCTGGCTGAAGTTTACAGACCGGATCACCGGAATGAATATATACTGGTCACCTACTTTGTTCATGGCTCACCAGCAAATCAAGAAAATCCCAAGCGTGGCATTATAGCTAGTTGAGGCAACTCACCCCGCCGTCCCTTATTGTCTACGTACTTACTTACTTACTTACTTACGTATAAGGAGAATTTCTCAGACATAATTCAGAGCCTTTTGGATCACGCATCCTGATGAACTGCTCATATATAATTGGAAGGTTCGAAGGAACGAAATGACTGCCGGTGGTGGTCAGGATCGGAAAGGATTTAATTAGCTATATAGTATCTTAACTTGTTGTGATCTATTGAAGCCAACAATAGGCAAACAAATACTCGAGTGTTTGTTGACGACTGGCGGTGGTGAAGACAGAATACTATAGTGTAGTTCTTTAACCACGAATAAAATGAAGGCCGGTGTGTGACTCTTTTGTTTTTAATTTTTTCAATTTTTTTTACTATATAGTTCTTTAACCACGAATAAAATGGAGGCCGGTGAGTGACTCTTTTGTTTTTAATTTTTTTTAATTCTTTATTTTTTAAATTTATTCGTTTACTTATATGTTTTTCTTTTTTCTCTAATTTTTTCTTTTGCTTTTCTTTTACATATATCATGGTCGTACATAGCGTGTCCTATACCATTATACATTATTTGTAGTTGACGTTATTTTTTTAGTTTCAATTAATTCTATTTTTTATTGTACCTAAGACGTTTTTTCCTTAACTTTTTTTTTAAAAAATTTAAGATTAATTCTTCAAACAAGAAATGAAATGTCGGGCCTTTCGAATACTATAATGTATATATTGTAGCTGACGTGACTTTTTATTTTTAGTTTTTTATTCTTAGGATCAAATTTTTACTTTTATTTTTTCCCTTTTCTTTTTCCAACGGCGCTTTTTCCTCAATGATTTTTATTTTAAATTCCAATTTTTTTCTCAATTTCTATTTCTATTTTTCAAAATTATTTCTCCTTCTTTCACTCATTTTTTGTTTGCTTTTGTTTTCTGTGTGGCGCATGCTGTGGAGCATCTATACTGTGCTATTTTTCTCCATTCATTTTTTTCTTTCTTTTCCATTTCCACTTACCACAGACGCGCGTATACTGTGCTAGTATATATATTTGTCAAACGATCTGGTCCAACCTAGCTAGCTTGTCTTCTTTTCTCACCTACCTACTTTTGTTTACTTTGGACTGGATTGGATTGGAACATCCACGTGCCCGTTCCCTCAATCCTTCCTGCTGTATACCCTAGCTACTGCATGATGATAATCATGCATGTCTCGGCTGTATCGCTAAGCCTCCGTAACAAATCAATCAACTTTATCAGCATTTTTTTTGAGCAAACAACTTTATCAGCATTCAGCTGTCAAATAAAGCACCTGAGGATGACAGCAAGCTTAGGCCGGTTTGTTGTTCATTGTTCCCACACACGGCGGCTATACTATACATTTAGAATCGACGAATTATGGTAGGAGTATACAGGTTTCTAAATTTTGACGAAAACTTAATTTCGGTAATTTTGATGGTGGCTGAAATAAAAATCCAAAATTTGGTATAATACACTAATATATATTCTATATAACTCTAGACTTATATTTTCTATTGTTTATATTGCATATTTTTCTATTCAATAGATGTGTAGTCATAAATCATACTAATATTTGTTTAGATATATTGTTTTAGAAAAAGAAAATACTTCATGTGCTAGTTTCTAATTAAAAGGATCGGCGAACCGAATTCGATAATTTTAGTTGTGGCGGAAATTTTTGCAACACCAAAATTAAAAAGCCTGGAGTATATCTTAATTTAGTAGGTGCTTGGATCCAGTGACTAAAGTTTAGAAGGAGTCACATCGAATGTTCTGGTACTCAAATACTAAATATGAGTTAATCATAAAACTAATAATTACATAAATCGTGACTAATTCACGAGACGAATCTATTAAATCTAATTAGTTTATCATTATCACATGTTTACTATAATATTACATTATCAAATCATAGACTAATTAGATTTAATAGATTCATCTTGTAAATTAGCCATAATATCATATTATTATATATGTGAGCTTGGCGCATTGTCCTTTGCAATAATAAAGTCCGTCTTGCCATTACCCAATGCCCATTTCGCTAGTTATAGATTACGTGTACTCAACCCTCCAACACTTGCACTCCTTTTGGTGGACCGGCTTGCATTGTGCGCCATAAATACCCACATCAGGACCCTCTTTTGGGGCGCGCGGTGCCTCTCATCACATAAACTTTCTCTAGCACCAAGCTAGCACTCTAGCGTGTCTTTCTCCCTTCCTACTTTCTCTCTTGGATCACACACACCAAGCTAGCACACACTCTCTCTCTCTCTCTTTCTCATACACAAACACAAGAACACACAGCTTGAAGAAAGATGGTTGGAACAATGGAGGAAACAAGCAGGATCCCTGGGTACTTCAAGAACAAGGGCATCCTGATCACTGGCGCAACAGGCTTCCTTGGAAAGAGTAAGCAAAATGCGTGCATGTCTTCTCTTGTTGCTTGTCCCTCTTGCATATGCATGCATTGTGCTCACCTTCCCCTGTCCTTGTGCTCTGCCTTTCTGCAGTACTCGTGGAGAAGATACTGAGGGTCCAGCCGGACGTCAAGAGGATCTACCTCCCCGTGCGTGCGCCGGATGCTGCATCGGCCAAGAAACGGGTGGAGACTGAGGTGATGACTTGCTTCATTCACTTGCTTCACTTCTATATCAACAGCTAGCATAATCTGATGATACCTTCTTCTGTGTTCTGTACTACGTTCTAAGTTTACTTTCTAATTTGGGGTCCTTGGTCTGTTCATTTATTTTCAAGCAACCACACACTGATTAATACTAATAAGTAGTATGTAGTGGAGAAGAAAGTTCATGTTGCAAAGAACCTGAAACTAACATTCTTCAGATAAAATAATTAGCAAACCAGCTGCAAGTTGCTCCCACTTCTTGGTGTGTGTGTGCTTGTTTCATTTATTTTCTTCTTTATTAATTTATCTATATATGCGGTACAAGAAAATAAGATGCGATCTACTGTAGTCTGCATGTGTGTGGTGTACGTACATAAGTACTACTCCATCCACATGTTTGTAGTACAAGATAATTGGTACAGTACTTGTTGACATCACAATCCACCACTGAAGTCCTAATCGTACTGCTGATGCAAACATATTTATTAGGTCACCTAAAAGTTTCAGAATTTTTGAAAGGAAAAACACACTACTGAACATGGTAGTATGATATGGCGTACAAAGATGAGCAAAGCATCACTGCTAAAAGTCAGAACAAACTATTGACAATCAATCTTTATTTATGCCGCTGCTGTTGCTAGTGAAGGCTAGCTTTCTCCGGATCAGTTGCATCACCTTTAGAAGTGGTCATCAGGATTTCAAACTGTGCTCTGATCTGTTGTAGTTGTCTAGAGTTGAGCTGTTTGTTATTTCGTCAGTGTTGTCTACTTTCTCTTAATGAAATACGTGCTTAGGCACGCTCGATAAAAAAAAAAGAGTATCAAATTAAGTTAGATGATCCGTATTAGCTAGGCTGCCAATTCTGATGACAGCTGTTATTATGATGCTGAAATAAAAGCTGATCCATATTTGGCTGCTCTGCCCAGTTCTATATTTATTTCTTATTCAGCAAATGAACTAGCCTAGCTAGAATGATACTGCAACCAAGCATGAAGCAAGTTACAGTAGCACACAAGAAAGATCAGCTAGATAGGCCAGGTCAGGGCCCCTTGAGTGCAGCAGCTGTAGATCTGAAACTTGCATGCTTCGGATCGGAGAGCCAAGGAGGCATTTGCAGTTGCAGCTCAGCTGCAAGTGCAGCATAGAGTACTCTTCTACTCTATAGTGACTACTGCATACTCTTACACAGGAGGAGTTATGGCGAGAGTAGCTAGCGTGGGCTGGTGGTAGGTTTGGTCAGGAGCAACGAGTAATTGCATGCCTCGGCACTTGTACTGCATCCCCAATTCAATTCAATGTGCAGTGCAGGAACATGCGCTGCCTACTGCCTATACTAGCTCCTTGATGCATGCTTGCTGGGAAAACGGTGTGTGCTGGCCTGCTGAAAAAGTCAAGCTTATCCTCCTAGTCCTAGGTACTACAGTATTGCAGCATTTGAATTCTTGTACGGAGTAAAAAGCAGCCACAGCTGCAAAATGCAGCCGATCAGGACCTGGTATACGTACGTACTGCAGCAACTAGAAGACATGCATGAAATCTGAAATTCAGACATCCTCTTTCTTTTCCCTTCAGTTTGGCAGCCGTTTGCAATATTTCTGATGTATTTAATCATTATTAGAACTGCATGCGTTGTTTGTTTCCTTTTCTTTTTACTTGGGACAGATGTACGGTAACTTTATAAAAAGGCACTACTAGTTACTTATGACATCAAATTAAATACCACTAGATATATACATCATGAAAATACGTTTTCATATAATGTTATTTGATATCATAGGTGATATCATAGATATAATGTTTTCATATAAAATTGGTCAAACTGAGTCTGTTTAGGTTGTGAAAAAGCTGATTAAATAGTATTGTGAGTTGTTGAATAGTGTTTTATTTAAGGTGACTGTAGAAATCGATTTATTTCGAGCCGGAACGCAACAGTGTTATAAATTAAACTCCGTCGTGGTAGAACAGAGTTGTAACCATAAAAGGGACTGTTGTGCGTACATTAGGGGTGCAAAGGGTTAACCTTTAGGTGCACCTCCAAACCTCTGTAGTGCAAATATTAGTACTACTCCTCAATTTTTATTAAGAAGTAGTACAAATATTTGCACTAAAGAGGTTTGGAGGTTAACCTAAAGGTCCATTGTTTGCACCCCTAGCGTACGTAAAGAACCATGCAATGCAACTTGCAAGGGGTACCCCTCAATTAGCTAGCCAGCGGCCAAAGTTTGAATGCTCGCGGTCAGTCTCGGTGTGGTCCGTCAGATCTACTGGACACAAAGTTATGCAAACCATACCAAGATTATTGACACAGGAATGGACCATCATATTGGACACCCTGAAGGCCTCCTCCTACCCGGCACAACAGAACCATGCACTGCACTGCTGAGGCGACTCAAGACTTCAGGAGAGAGATTCATACATACACGGATACACCTCACATGCAGGATCCATCAATCTCTCCATGGGGGCCCATCAATAAGCCTTTTTTTTGGTTGAAAACTGCCGTCAAGTCTTTGGTGGACAAGAATACTTATATTTTGGTTAATAATCGGCATCCGGCCGGCTGATGTGTCATTCGAGTCATGTTATTTGTTGGTCCTGATCGGCATGCAGGTGATCGGGAAGGAGCTGTTTGGTCTTCTCCGGGAGACGCACGGCAAGGGTTTCCAGTCCTTCATCGATGAGAAGGTCGTCCCGCTGGCCGGAGACATCATCCACGAGAACCTGGGCGTGGAGGGGCCCCAGCTGAGCCAGATGACTCGGGAGCTCAACGTCATCGTCAATGGAGCTGCCACGACCAACTTCTACGAGAGGTACGACGTGGCCCTGGATGTGAACGTGATGGGGGTGAAGCATATCTGCCAGTTGGCCAAGCAGTGCCCCAATCTCGAGGTCGTCCTCCACGTGTCCACGGGTAAGCTATCTAAGCTGGTGGATTATATTTCGATTCGATTCAAGAAGGAACTGACTGATCGAAACTGCAATTAATATAATCGGCCATCATCCATCATATCAGCCTATGTGGTCGGCGAGAAGCAGGGGGTGATCGTGGAGCGTGCGTTCAAGCAGGGCGAGACGCTGCGGGAGACGGAGACGGAGCTGGACATCGACGGCGAGCTGCAGCTGGCCAGGGACTACCAGCGGCAGGTCGCCGGCGACGACGCGGAGCAGAAGAACGAGCGGAAGGCCATGAAGGAGCTGGGCCTCGCCAGGGCCCGTGAGTTCGGCTGGCCCAACACCTACGTCTTCACCAAGGCGCTCGGGGAGATGATGGTGGCGCGGGAGCTCGGCGGTGGCGTCCCCGTGGTGATCGTGCGGCCCAGCATCATCACCAGCATCCAGAAGGAGCCGCTGCCCGGGTGGATCGAGGGGACCAGGACCATCGACGCCATCCTCATCGGATACGCCAAGCAGAGCCTCTCCTGCTTCCTCGCCGACCTGAAGCTAACCATGGACGTGGTATGTACGACTATGTAATGTAATTGACTGCTGATCGAGTACTATAATAATGCTGATAACCAACCAACCAATGCATATGCATGGCAGATCCCTGGGGACATGGTGGTGAACGCGATGATGGCCGCGACGGTGGCGCACGCGGCGTCGTCGGTGACCCCCGTCCAGCAGCAGCACAAGAAAACGCCTCCGCCTCCGCCGCCGACGGTGTACCACGCGACGTCTTCCCTCCGCAACCCGGCGCCTTACGCGGTGCTGTACCGGACGGGGTTCCAGTACTTCTGCGACCACCCGCGCGTGGGCAAGGACGGACGGGCCGTGCGCACCCGCAAGGTGCACTTCTTCAGCACCGTGGGCGCCTTCACCGCCTACATGGTGCTCCGCTACAGGCTGCCGCTGGAGCTGCTGCGCCTGCTCAGCCTGCTCTGCTGCGGCCTCCTCTTCGCGCGCCTCTACGCCGACCTGGACCGCAAGTACAGGTTCGTCATGCGCCTCGTCGACCTCTACGGCCCATTCGCGCTCTTCAAGGGCATCTTCGACGACGCCAACATGGAGAGGCTCAGGATGGCAATGCCCGTCGCCGACCGGGTGGAGTTCAACTTCGACCCCAAGACCGTCGACTGGGATGACTACTTCTCCAAGATCCACATCCCAGGGGTCATGAAGTACGTGCTCAACTAGCTATAGCTAGTTAATTAGTCACCAAGTGCATTGCATTTTGCACTGCACGCACCCAATCGTCGTACTACGCGCGTACCTCTACACATGCTGTACACCAGATCAAGATCACTGATCATCCATCCAGATTATTACTTGATTAAATTCGCGTCGACGTCTGCGTGCGTGTGTGTATATACACATTGTTATTGTTATTGTTGTTGCTGCTGCTATACGGTTCATTGTCGTCCCACCCATCCTCTCGATTCCTCACTAACCGTACGTGAGCACAAATCTAAATGTATCCACTCTTTCAGCAGCTGCTTTAATTTAGTACTGCCTAATACGTACTCCAACTCCTAGCTTGTTCACTGTTAATTTGGCAGTGTCTGGGGCTATGAGCGTTCTTGAGTATTGTAAGCTCAGATGTTCTTAAACACATTTTCTCTTAATACAAAAACGTGCAAGCCTCTTGCGTGATTGAGTATTGTGATTCTTGGCGACCACATCAGATCGGCATCATCTTCACAGACCTCTTGTGCGCCTACCATGCATGTTTGTGGTATGCTCATGCGCAATGATTGAATCACTGCATCCTAGCTGTCTGTGCTATACAATCTTGATCACGTGGTGCTGCAGATTCTCTTGGCCTCTAAGGGCGCGATTGGTTGCCGCGATAAGATCGTCCAAAGGTCTGTCCAGCATTGTATGGTGCACTTTGGCCATGTTGTTGGTTGCCTATATCGCATCGTTCCTTTCCATTCTTTTTTCCCTTCCATCCTGCACGACTCTGCTATCTTCTTGACACTACTACATAAACGATAATCACTGCTGACCAATCACTGCCGGTTTTGTTTGGGCCGGCAGTGATGCCTCTTCACTGTCGGTTCAGACTCTGACATGCCCCCTATTATTGGGAGCAGGGGCTGAACCTGCAGTAAAAGACCACATCACTGTCGGTTCGTGGCTTGAACTGACAGTGATGCCTCTTGGCTCTATCACTGTCGGTTCAAGTCACCAACCGACAGTGATGTGGTGTTTCACTGCCGGTTCGTGGCTCCAACCGGCAGTGATGTTGTGTACAGTATAAAGCACGCGATCTCCTCTCTCCCTCCTCTGTCCAACAGTACAGAACAGTGCTCGGAGCTCCCTCTCTCCATTGTTGCGGCTGGTGGATTTCTTGATCTTCATTTTTGGCTCATCTTCACTCTTGGATCCTCATATCTTCTTACTCTTGGTTAGTAACAAACATAATTGTTTAGAATGATTGGTTTACATTGTTTTTTGTGTGTAAATCTATAGTTTAGCACTATGCTAGTTTTCATGATCAAGAAGGGAGGTGTTGCAATTTGTGTCAGTTTTTGTACCTTTTAGATCCAAAAGTATTTAGAAAAATTGTAGCACTTTGTTTTTATTGGATAATTATTGTATAATCATTGAGTAGCTAGGTTCGAAAGATTCGTCTCGAAAATTATGGATAAAAATTGTAATTAGTTATATTTATTACTTACATTTAATACTCCATGCATGTATTAAAGATTTGATGGGATGTGGAATAGATTCGGTATTTATTACTTACATTTAATACTTCATACATACATACATTTAATACTTACATTTAATACTCCATGCATGCATTTAATACTCACATTTAATACTCCATGCATCCACCTATTTTATTGTCTCACTTTTTATAGCGCGACCAAATTCAAATTATAAAGAAAAAAATATTGTTCAAAAATGCTCCTATTAATATGTTCCTATATTTTCTCTGCTCTGTCCATTTTATCAGTGCAGACATGGCTCGAGGGTGGATGTATGATTTGTCACATACAGACCCACGGTATTTGACGGACATCGACGATTTCATCAAGCGAGCTAGAACCAATGCTGGGGACTCACATCTTGTATTCTGTCCATGCAAAGACTTCAAGAATACGAGAAAAATGGGGCGACGTGGAGCATATATGTTTGCACTTGATCACAAGGGGGTTCATGAGAAACTACATGATTTGGACTTTGCATGGGAAGGTTGGTTAAAATGTTAATGATGATGTGCCCATGCCTAGTGTATCCCTGAATGCATTATTGTCTGTTCATGAGTACACAGAATATGTGCCTACCAATGATGATGTGTTTATGAATACATTAGCTGACGACACTGAGGAAAATGATGGCATTTCACAGCTTCTACATGATGTGCATGGGGGATTCCTTAGTGCTTCACAGTTGAAAAAACTGGAGATGATGAGAAAAGATACAAAAACACCATTGTTTTCGTGTTGCCCAATAAGCAAACTGGAAGTCAACATCATGCTATTGGAGTTCAAATCAATGAATGAGTTGAGTGATAAAGGCTTCGATAACTTGTTAGTTATACTATATAAACTGTTCCCGGAGACCGAGTTAGCAGAAAAGACTTACCTTACGAAGCAAATGATTTGCCCAATTAGCCTCGAGGTTGAGAAAATCCACGTGTGTTTCAACGACTGCATATTGTACCGTGGAGAGAAATACAAAGACTTGGATGCATGTCCCAAGTATAAAACTCCCCGATACAAGCAAGGGCCATCAAATGATGGAAGCAAGACCAGAGGAGGGCCAGTAAAGTCCGTGTGGTATTTTTCTATAGCTCCACGAGTGCATAGGTTGTTTGCAAATGAGAAGTCAGCCAAGCTGTTGCGTTGGCACAGCGAAGAGCGAAAGAAAGATTCAATGATGAGACACCCCGCCGATGGGTCGGACTGGAGGACTATCAACACTATGTTCTATAAGAACATCGGTGGAGAGGTAAGGCATCTGTGGTTTGCTTTGAGCACGGATAGGATGAACCCGTTTGACCAGGTGAGAACCAATCATAGCACTTGGCCAGTGACGATATGTATATACAACCTTCCACCCTGGCTTTGTATGAAACGGGCATACGTCCAGATGCCATTACTAATCCAAGGACCAAGACAACCTGGTAATGATATTGATGTGCTTCTACAACCAGTGATCGATGAACTACTACAGATGTGGGAGACGGGTGTGAAGGATGTCTGGGATGAGTACAAAAAATAGCATGTCACGGTAAAGGTTGTACTTATCGCTACAATCACCGACCTACCAGGGCGAGGTTCCTTGTCTGGAGAGAAGACAAAAGGATACACTGGGTGTGTCGAGTGCTTGGACGAGACTGATGCTACACATCTACCAGAAAACAGGAAGATGGTCTACATGGGACACCGTAGGTTCCTACGTCGTGATCACCCTTACCGTAGGAATACAAAAGATTTTAATGGGACTACTGAGAAACGTGGACCTCCAAAGTATTGAGACGAGAAACAGCTGCTTCAACAATTAAGCAAACTCACAAATGTTGTCCTTGGGAAGGGGGACGGGACAGTAGCAGCGCCAACCGATAGTATCTGGAAGAAAAAATCAATCTTCTAGAAACTACCTTATGGCCACTTTTGAGGGTACGTCACTATCTTGATCCAATGCACATAACTAAAAACGTGTGCGGTAACACACTTAACACATTGATGAACACTGGGGGAACAAGCAAGGATTCTCTCGTGACACGCTTGGACATGCAACACCTGGCCCTCAGGAAGGAGTTGCACCCAGTAACTCTTGAGAATGACCACTTGAAACTTCCGGTGGCATCATGGACACTGAAAAAGGAGGAAAAAGAAATGCTTATTTCTTTCTTCAACGATCTCAAAATACCGAGTGGCTACTGTGGGAACCCGAAGAGGCTAGTTAACATGAGAGAACTTAAGTTTAACTATGGTTCTATGAAGGCCCATGACTGTCATGTCATAATGACTCAGCTGCTCCCAGTTGCCCTGCGAGGTATCCTCCCTGACAAGGTCCGCGCTCCAATCATAAAGTTGTGTTCGTTCTTCAACGCGATCTCTGAAAAGATCATTGAAGTGGACATGCTAGACTGCCTGAAGTAGGAGATAGCCGAGATTATATGCAGGCTTGAGATGCATTTCCCACCGACTTACTTCGACATTTCAGTGCATCTACTTGTTCATCTTGTGGATCAAATAAAAGCTCTTGGCCCAATGTACTGTCACACCCAATTTTAAGGATAAAATTGAATATGAATAACTCATGTTGCCCAGAGATCAATCACACACATAAGCCGACAAATCTTTAAATAGTACCATCACTGAGTGCTTATTACATAACGAATATTATTCTTAAACATAATAGCGGAAAATAAAGATAACTCTCGCGACGAAGCTCCACTTCACAGGAACACCGACTGGTTGACCACTAGCCTAGTACTCCTCATGGTAGTCTTCATAGCCATCTGAAGGGGTTGAGAAAGCAAGAGTGAGCACTTAAAGTACTCAGCAAGAGTAACATAGGGTTATGAAGCTCAAAAAGGTTGACGCTGTCTGTACTGCGGTTGCTTTTAACTTGGTCAAGTTTTACCAACACTTAGCTTTAGTTATGCTTACCCAGTTGATAACCACATGATAATATTAATAAACATCGTTAACCATTAAACAACATGATCATCTACACTGTGAGTTTTCCAGGCCACTCGTAACCGTGAGCACGGCTATCATGATAGATTTACACTCTGCAGAGGTTATACACTTTACCCACAAGCCATGTTACCCATATGCCCGGGATCATGACTCCCAAAACACTTCCAAGGTGAGTGGGCAGGGAACACTATGAAGTCTTTCAAAAGTCTTCCTAACATGTTGCCAGACCCTACGGACCCAAGGGCAAGGGGTATGTAAAGCCTCTACTCGATGGTACCTTTCGAAGCGGTAACCACCCTAGAACATGCCCTACAACCAGCTCGGCAATGGTGCCTTTCACGAACTGCCAACATGCTAGTACGAATCTTTATACTTGACTAAAGCCAGAGCCATTATAGCACTCATGGTTGCATTTAAATCCCAGCTTTTGCCCTACAGTGGGGTCCTATTCCATGTTGCTATAAAAGCCAATTTTATTTCATTGTTGCATATGTCATTAGTCAAGATTCATCTCAAGATCCATTATTGTAAAGCATAGCAAAGCTACCCATATGCATATAAACCCATGGTGACAAGGTAAAGGATAACAAAGCTATGGTATAGATCTAAATAGGAATCAGATTAGACACATGCAATCATGACTAAATTGAATTATGGTGAATAGGTAACAAGGATGATCCCATGTTAAACTTGCCTTGATCACAAAACTCCTGGTGATCCTGATCTGCTGCAAAGAACTCTTGCTCACCGAAGAACTCACCGGCTGTACTCGATCAACATCACCACGCAATCATCTGAACAATCATACACAAAGCAATAAAGATATGATCAGAACATTACACCATAAACAATAAAGAGACTTTGAAAAGGTTATAAAACAGATCTATACTTTACTACGATCACAAAGACACGAGAATCACGCTAATCGGACCTAAAACGAAGAAGTTATAGATTAAATAGGATTTTGAAAAGGGCAAGATTAAAACATTAGCAAATGAATTTTCTTTGATTTTCAAAAGTAATTAACATAGGTGAAATCTATACTACTGGATAGAGCATGAAATTACGGATCTAACGCAACTTGAACGGGTCGATTTGGATTTAAAACGAGCAAATTATAAGCTTTGGAAAATTAGTGGCAAAACTGAAATTAGGGTTTTTATTTTATTTTCGAATTAAAACAGAGTTAAAGGAGATTACGTTTTCCCGAGGGGAAAGCGCAAAGCTGAAACCCGCCTTCTGGACCGCGGGTTGAGAGGCAGAAAAGGGCAGGGTCTCTTTAGCAAAAAGGGCAGAGCGAAGGGGTATGGGGCATTCTGATGCGTTGGATTAGAGGTGGACGGATCAGATTAGATCCAGGAGGGAAACTAAAGGAATACAAGGTTGCTACGCTAGCCGGAAAATAAAACTTTTCGACCTCATAAACCAGGATCTACTGCTAGTTATAGTTTACGGGATTACCACTAGACGCGCAGGTGCAGCGGAAGACGACTTGATGTAGTCGTGCGCGTCGCAGCAGGCAGTGCAGTTGCGTGGTCGTCCGTCTCAACGTCCCCTTCGCGCGGTTCGTCCTTGTGCTCCAGATGCAGCACCTCCGAGGAATCCCACACGTGCAGGGAGGAAGCGTTGCGCCTCCAGACTGCTAGGTCCGCGAGGAGCAAAAGGCGCGAGCGTGGGGAGGCGACGACGGCTGCCAAAAGGCGTGGATCAATCTCGCCCCGCGCCCACCCCTTGCTTATATAGGCGTCCTGACGAGCTCCCACGTTGGAGGCCCATTAGTAACCCTAAACCTAGTTTAATTCGGGTCCAACCCGAATTAGGCTTCCAGCCCCTTAAGCGTGCGACCCTATGGGCTCACGCATACATAGACATGGCCCAAGTACTCTTACTCGACCAATAGTTGATAGCGGCCTCTAGCAAGGCGTGTCAACTCCTATGCATACGCTATGATCATATCAGACGAACCACTATGACCATGTACAAGTTATTCCCTTCGCCACTCGATATATGGTTCAACTCGTGGGTTAACACTTAACCCAAGCATGGCCATGCATTTGTTGATCCAATCACATGAGTGATCCAGTGATATCTCTCTCACGAAGAGAGGGGCAAATTCCATCTTGATTGTCTATGTCTCATAGCATGTTTCCCGACCACCCAATGACCACCTTTATAACTACCCAATAACGGAGTAGCGTTTGATAGTCCCTAAGTAGATCGTTTCACATCTTGAGTACATACCACAATCTCAGGTCTAAGGACATAACGTACATGACATGAATAGAGACTTTCTCTTGTTGGGTCAGTCCAGCCTACATGTCTCACATGTGCCCACATTATTAGTTTGACATCTCCATGTCTATGACTTGTGAAGCATAGCCATCAACTAATACATGTGCTGGTCTAATATTCAAGTGTGCTCTTACAAGAATGCCGACCAGGGACAACTTTTAGAATAACCATTTAGGTAATTGAGTTCCACAAACAATTCACATAATCGTCAATCAATACTAGTTGTCTATAATGGATATTCAAAGAACACTTTATTAATCATGGATACAATCGGAATATAATCATCTTCATGATTAGCTCTAGGGCATATTCCTAACAGAAACGGCGCTCCGGCCAGAACAGAGCGGCGCGCGGTGGCGCTCCATGTCCGACGGTCGAAGCTCGTCGGCGAAAGCCGTCCGGGCGATCTGGTGCACCGTTTTTGATTCTGAGCACACCGGGAGAGAGAGAGGAGCATGGCGAACTCGTCTAGGACATTGGCGAGGCTCGGAGAGGGACGGAGAGTGCCGACGGCGGTGAACCGCGGCGGCGGACGCTGTGCAACGGCGGCGCGGGTAAACCAGTGCACAAAAGAGAGGGAAACAGAGGGGGAAGGGTGTTCCGCACCCACGTGAGGCGAGTGCGAGGCTCGGGGAGGTCTGAGGACGGCCGAGGAGGACCGGCCTCGACGAACAGCGGCGGCGAGACCTCGGTGCTCGGCGGCCCGCCGATTCAGAGTGCAAGAGAGAGGGAGAAGAGGGAGATAGCGTGTTCGGCACTTACGCGAAGCTGATGCGCGGCTTGGCAAAGCGCTTGGGGCGGCCGGCGATGCGGAACGGCGTCTTGACGGCGGAGCAGAGCGGCGACAATGGCGGCGCTGCTTCTGTGCGTGCGGGACGGTGCGAGGCGATGGGAAACGATGGCGTAGGGGCGGCGCTATTTAAAGGAGTCGGGGATCGAGTCCTACGTGGCTACGAGGCACGGAAACCGCGGAGGCGGTTGCGGCAGACGCGTCGCGGCGCAGCGAGGCGTGTCCGCCTCGGACTCAAGGAGGAAGAAGGCGGGGCGCTGACAAGCGGGCCTGGGTGTCAGGGAGAGAAGGGAAAGAAGAAGGGAGGCGCCGACACGCGGGCCCGAGGTGGCAGAGGGAGTGGAGAGGCGCGGGCACGGAGCTGGGCCGGCCCACTGAAGAAGAAAGGGAGAGGGGGAGAGCAGACCGACTGGGCCTCTGGGCCAGAAAGAGAGGGGTGAGGTTTTCCTTTATCTTTTTATTTTTTTTCCTTTTTGAATTTTGCAAATTGATTTCCACAAATAGATTTTGAATATATTTTCTAGGGTTTTGAAATCCAACCACACCAAGAAAAATGCAGGGGCATGAGATGCACAAACAAGTTAACCCTAGCATGATATTTAATTTAGTTTTATATATTTAATTCTATGCTTCACAAAAATACTTAAATTAAATCAAATTAAACTCAAATTCAAATCTAATTTACTATTCAAATTTTAGGGTGTTACAAATCTAAACCCCTTAAAAGAATCTCAACCCGAGATTCCCAGATTTTACTTACTTAAAGAGTTGAGGGTAGGTTTTCCTTAGATCTTCCTCTCTTTCCCAAGTGACCTCTTCTTCTATATACCGATTCCACTGCACTTTGCACATCTTGATGACCTTACTCCTTGTAATTCTTTCAGCTGTTTCCAAAATCTTAACCGGATATTCCTCATAGGTCAAATCTTCCTTAACTGTAAGTTCTTCCAACGGTAACTGTTCTTCGGGTACTCGCAAACACTTCTTGAGTTGAGATACGTGGAACACATCGTGAACTCCTGACAAACTTTCCGGTAACTCTAACCGATAAGCAACTTCTCCATGTCTCTCAAGAATCTTGAACGAGCCAATATATCTGGGTGCTAACTTTCCTTTCATATTGAACCGTTTCACACTTCTCATAGGTGATACTTTTAGATAAACATAATCACCTATCTCAAAAGACAAATCTCTTCTTCGGTTATCAACATAACTCTTCTGTCGAGACTGTGCTATCTTCAGATTATCTCTGATTACTCGGACTTGCTCTTCTGCATCTCTCAGAACATCTGGTCCAAACACTTGGGTTTCTCCCGTTTGATTCCAGAACAACGGAGTTCTACACTTCCGTCCATACAAAGCTTCAAACGGTGCCATTTTAAGACTTTCCTGATAACTGTTATTATATGAGAATTCAGCATAGGGCAAACTCTTGTCCCAACTGGCACCATACTGCAAAGCACAAGCTCTCAACATATCTTCTAGCACTTGATTTGTTCTTTCTGTCTGTCCATCTGTCTAAGGGTGATAGGCTGAGCTGAAATTCAACACTGTTCCGAGGGACTCATGCACTTTCCTCCAAAAATGCGAAGTGAACTGGGTTCCTCTATTTGACACGATCTTCTTTGGAACTCCATGCTGGCATACTATTCTTTCCATATATAACTCCGCTAACTGTTCTCCCGTATAAGTGGTTTGAACTAGCAAGAAGTGAGCTACCTTAGTCAAGCGATCAACTATGACCCAGATTGAGTCATAACCTTTCTGAGTACGCGGTAACCCAACTATGAAATCCATGCCAACTTCATCCCACTTCCATTCAGGTATCTTCATCGGTTGCAACAGTCCAGCAGGTCTCTGATGTTCTGCCTTAACCCTCTGACATGTATCACATATTGCTACATATTCTGCCACATCACGTTTCAATCCAACCCACCAATACTTCTCTTTAAGATCTAGGTACATCTTAGTGCTTCCAGGATGGATTGAATAGGTTGACTCATGAGCTTCTCGCAGAATTGTCTATCGAATAGACTTGATGTCGGGGACACATATCCTCTTTCCATACCATAAGGTACCATTATCATCTAACCGGAATCCTGGTGATTTTCCTTCTTTCAAGTTCTCAACTATCAACTGCAGATTCTTATCCTGCAATTGACCTTCACGGATCTCCTTTTCTAGTGTAGGCTCCATTATCATCTCCCTAGAATTAGCAACAATGCTCAAGTTCAGCACACAACTCTTCCGGCATAGGTATTGTCCGAATCTCATTAGCATAACTCTTCCTGCTAAGAGCATCGGCCACAACATTGGCTTTACCAGGATGATAGTGAACATCTAGGTCATAATCCTTGATAAGCTCCAACCAACGGCGTTGCCTCAAATTCAGATCTAATTGAGTAAAGATGTATTTCAGACTCTTATGGTCGGTGTAGATGTCACACTTATGACCAATAAGATAGTGTCTCCATATCTTCAATGCATGAACCACAACTGCTAACTCCAAGTCATGAGTCGGATAATTCAACTCATGCTTCCTCAGTTGTCGCGAGGCATACGCAACAACTCTTCCTTCTTGCATAAGCACACAACCCAAACCAAGACGAGAGGCATCACAATAGATAGAGAACTTCTGACTCAAGTCTGGCAAGGTCAACACAGGAGCTGTAGTCAATCTCTTTTTCAATTCTCCAAAGTTAGTCTGACACTTCTCTGACCAAACAAACTTGGCATCCTTCTCAAGCAACGCGGTCATAGGTTTAGCTAGCTTAGAGAATCCTTCAATGAATCTTCTATAATATCCAGCTAAACCAAGAAAACTGCGAATCTCACTGACATTGGTTGGGGGTTTCCAATTCAGTACATCTTCCACCTTACTAGGATCAACTGATATACCTCCATTGGACACAACATGGCCAAGAAAAGCAACTTATTTTAGCAAAAATTCACACTTACTTCTTTTAGCATACAACTGGTGCTCTCTGAGCTTCTGCAATACCAATCTCAAGTGTTCGGCATGTTCATCATCGTTCTTGGAGTAGATCAGAATATCATCAATAAATACCACCACAAACTTATCCAGATATTCTATAAAGACTTTGTTCATCAAGTACATGAAGTATGTAGGTGCATTGGTAAGGCCGAATGACATCACTGTATATTCATACAACCCATACCTCGTAGTAAATGTTGTCTTGGGAACATCTGAAGCTCGGATCTTCAACTGATGATAACCAGACCGAAGATCAATCTTGGAGAACACACAAGCACCTTTCAATTGATCAAACAGATCATCGATTCTGGGCAAAGGATACTTGTTCTTGATAGTAACCTCATTGAGTGACCGATAATCAACACACATTCTCTGACTGCCATCTTTCTTGTCAACAAAGATAACCGGTGCACCCCAAGGTGAAGAACTGGGACGAATAAAACCTTTATCCGACAACTCTTTAATTTGTTTCTTAAGTTCTTCTAATTCTTTTATTCCCATCCTATATGGTCTTTTAGCTATAGGTGCAGTTCCAGGTATTAACTCAATTATAAATTCAATGTCATGATTGGGAGGCATACCTGGCAATTCTTCCGGAAATACATCTGGAAATTCATCCACAACCCTATCTGCTGGGTTGTCATTCTCCTCAAGCTGATTGGCGGCGGCTGTCGGTGGAGGTTCCATAATCACATCAACACTGATCTTGCTTCCTGTAGGTGTAGACAGCTCAACTATCTTCTTATCACACTGGATTACTGCGCTATATTTCTTCATCCAATCTAATCCCAAAATAACATCAATTCCAGCGGTTCTCAGCACAGTAAGTCTAGCTTTGAAGTCTATTCCCTTTATAGCAACCGTAACCGATGGACAATAACAATCGGTTCTCATAACCCCACCCGGTGAATTTACGATTATAGGATTTTGCATTGCTAACATAGATATTCCATGCATTCTAACAAAAGCTTGCGATATGAAAGAATGCGATGCTCCAGAATCAAAAAGAACAGAAGCAGGGATGGAGTTGACTTGGAACGTACCCATCATCACTTCTGGCACTTCCTGAGCTGCTTCCGCGGAGACATGGTTCACACTCCTTCCATGGGGTGGTGGTTGGTTTCAACCCCTTTGGTTGTTGCTACTTTAGCTTGGAGGGTTCAACTGATTCTGCTTCTTGGGGCAGTTGTAGGAGATGTGTCTGGGTTCACCACAAGCAAAACACTTGGTGGGGGTGTGGGGAACATTAGCCTTTGCTGGGTACTGCTGGATGAGCCTTGATGAGGTCTTGAGTAACCACCCTGTTGCTAGAATGGCGGACGTTGCTGGTTTGAGTTACGGTTCCCAAAGTTGGATGAGCCTTGGTACCTTTGCTGGTAACCTTGCTGTGGATAGTTGGGACGCTGGCGAGTGTTAATCCCAGAAGCTTGTCCCCTAAGCTTCCTCTTCTTGTCCATCTCCCTGCGTTCATTGTCCAGGACGATGGCACGGTTCACCAAGGATTGGAAATTCGGGTATGTATTACCCTTCAGCTGCAACCGGAGTTCATAGTAGATCCCCTTTAAGAAGAGACGCTGCTTATCAGCATCATCCCTTACTTCATTGGGAGCATAGCGAGCTAGCTGCGAGAACTTGTCATGGTACTCGCTAATTGACATCTGTCCCAACCGAAGATTCCTGAATTCTTCTTGCTTTAGCTCTATGATTCCCTCTGGAATGTGGCATGCCCTGAAGTCCCGGGAAAACTCTTCCCAAGAGATAGCGGGAGCATTACCGGGGCAAGCATCTTGATATGTCTCCCACCAAGTCTGAGCTGCACCTTGAAGTTGACCAGAAGCATATAACACTTTCTCCTAGTCATTGCACTGTGCGATGTTGAGTTGCTTCTCCACCGCACGCAACCAATCATCCGCCTCCAACGGGTCACTGGCATGAGAGAATACAGGAGGGTGTCCTTGCAGAAATTCCCTCCGCTTGTTGACAGGTGGAGCTCCAGCAGGTTGATGGGGTTGGTTTTGCATGAACTGCATCATGGCTTGCATTGTCTGCATCATCTGAGCTTGCATCTGTTCTGGGGTCATCGCAGGTGGTGGAGGTAGAGGATGCTGGTTATTGTTGTCATTGTTGTTGTCACTGGTGTTGGATCCGGAGTTAGTCCTGGTGCGAGACATCTGTCATATAGATCATAAGAACAAATTTAAAACCTGACGCGGGACGAGTCTGCAACTTTTTTGGATTTCAGCACCACAGCAGTCTAGAAAAACAGTCATATCTGAAGTTCCCGAACTCAAACAGAGGCAAAGCTTACATGGTTGGAAAGATAAAGAAATTATCTACAACTTTCGTAATTCTGACTTTTTCTGATTCTGACATTAGCTTACTCATAAACTGAGTTTAAACGGATCTGTCCAGATTACCAAACTGCGCAGAAACATCAACTTGCAGGAATTGTTTCTCTTAACTCCGAACAGATATGAAGGTGCTTCTTGCGGCCACGAGAAGATAAGGAAGTCTAATGTTTTCAGTTAAAGTTTCGTGATTTTAGGACGTTCAACATTAATTAAGCAAAATTAACAAGACAGGGAGGTCTGAAGAGACAGGTTAACAAAAACTGCAACTTCATTATTATTAAGCTCTTCAAGCAACCCAACCTAAGCTATGAGTGTTGTGGACAGGCCCACAACCTCAACAATCATTACAAAGAACCAACTCACACATTAGCAAAAGCACAAGCAACTAAACACTTAGAAGAACACTAGCACACACGACTCATGATCTAGCGTATAAACTATAAAGGGGTTTCTAGACCTAACTTTTCTTGATCTTCTTGAAGTTCAAAGGCAACCCAAACTCTTCACGAAGCTCATCTTATTGTTGGTAACTGCGCTTGAGCTCCTTGCGCAGCTCCATTGTTTCCACTAGGAGATGTTCATACATACTCATCATCTTTTGGACGAAGTCGACGAGCTCATTCAGGATGGGACCACCTTCACCGTTAGGTTCGGCGGTTATCCAACCTTGCTCCGCATCGAAGCAAGGGATGAAGTGACGTCGGGTGTTGGCGATCCTTTCTCTGAACTTGTTGTGGATGGCCATATATGCGGAGAACGCGGCGTCCTTCATACTTGCTTCTATGGTTGGATGTGCAACACAGCTATGGAAGGTATAGTCCACTCGTTCAGCTGCTTGCACACCAGCACTTCCACAGATGTGGATCTTCGCCTTCCAATAGGTGTTGGCAAGAGGGTGTTTGTATTCCTTGCAGGTGTACATTGTTGCAACTTCAGGTCATGGGTGGCATTCTCCCACAAGTTCCACCAGCTGGGAGTGAGCGTAGCTGCTGTTCGCTCCTCCTCGGATATACTTAGTGCGAATCCACCCTGGCTCTTCTGGCAGGTCTTCATCAGCAACATTGGAAGTAGGGGAATTAACATCAGCACTTGGGGCATGGGGGCTCTCTTCCCCATTGTACTCTTCGCTACTGGATATTTCCTGGATTTCCTCCTTTGGTTCTTCCTGAGATTCCACCATTGTAGCTTGTGGTTTAGGAGGGACAACCTGCTGCGGAGGAACACGCTCACTGGAACTGAGTCGAGCTGACCGGCAAAGGGTAGGCATCGTTATCCATGACAAAGATAGAGGTAGATTAGAACAACATTTTCACAATAGAATAAGTCAAGTGTAGCATAAACAGTTTGAACAAATATATATCCAAGGATGTATGCATGAAAAGAGAAGGTAAGAAGACCATTCTAACTAGGCTTGCGTCCTACAGTCAACACTTGTTTTGATACCAATTTATCACACCCAATTTTAAGGATAAAATTGAATATGAATAACTCATGTGTGCCCAGAGATCAATCACACACATAAGCCAACAAATCTTTAAATAGTACCATCACTGAGTGCTTATTACATAACAAATATTATTCTTAAACATAACAGCGGAAAATAAAGATAACTCTCGCGACGAAGCTCCACTTCACAGGGAACGCCGACTGGTTGACCACTAGCCTAGTACTCCTCATGGTAGTCTTCATAGCCATCTGAAGGGGTTGAGAAAGCAAGAGTGAGCACTTAAAGTACTCAGCAAGAGTAACATAGGGTTATGAAGCTCAAAAAGGTTGACGCTGTCTGTACTGCGGTTGCTTTTAACTTGGTCAAGTTTTACCAACACTTAGCTTTAGTTATGCTTACCCAGTTGATAACCACATGATAAGATTAATAAACATCGTTAACCATTAAACAACATGATCATCTACACTGTGAGTTTTCCAGGCCACTCGTAACCGTGAGCACGGCTATCATGATAGATTTACACTCTGCAGAGGTTATACACTTTACCCACAAGCCATGTTACCCATATGCCCGGGATCATGACTCCCAAAACACTTCCAAGGTGAGTGGGCAGGGAACACTATGAAGTCTTTCAAAAGTCTTCCTAACATGTTGCCAGACCCTACGGACCCAAGGGCAAGGGGTATGTAAAGCCTCTACTCGATGGTACCTTTCGAAGCGGTAACCACCCTAGAACATGCCCTACAACCAGCTCGGCAATGGTGCCTTTCACGAACTGCCAACATGCTAGTACGAATCTTTATACTTGACTAAAGCCAGAGCCATTATAGCACTCATGGTTGCATTTAAATCCCAGCTTTTGCCCTACAGTGGGGTCCTATTCCATGTTGCTATAAAAGCCAATTTTATTTCATTGTTGCATATGTCATTAGTCAAGATTCATCTCAAGATCCATTATTGTAAAGCATAGCAAAGCTACCCATATGCATATAAACCCATGGTGACAAGGTAAAGGATAACAAAGCTATGGTATAGATCTAAAGAGGAATCAGATTAGACACATGCAATCATGACTAAATTGAATTATGGTGAATAGGTAACAAGGATGATCCCATGTTAAACTTTCCTTGATCACAAAGCTCCTGGTGATCCTGATCTGCTGCAAAGAACTCTTTGAAAATAAAGATATGATCAGAACATTACACCATAAACAATAAAGAGACTTTGAAAAGGTTATAAAACAGATCTATACTTTACTACGATCACAAAGACACGAGAATCACGCTAATCGGACCTAAAACGAAGAAGTTATAGATTAAACAGGATTTTGAAAAGTGCAAGATTAAAGCATTAGCAAATGAATTTTCTTTGATTTTCAAATGTAATTAACATAGGTGAAATCTATACTACTGGATAGAGCATGAAATTACGGATCTAACGCAACTTGAACGGGTCGATTTGGATTTAAAACGAGCAAATTATAAGCTTTGGAAAATTAGTGGCAAAACTGAAATTAGGGTTTTTATTTTATTTTCGAATTAAAACAGAGTTAAAGGAGATTACGTTTTCCTGAGGGGAAAGCGCAAAGCTGAAACCCGCCTTCTGGACCGCGGGTTGAGAGGCAGAAAAGGGCAGGGTCTCTTTAGCAAAAAGGGCAGAACAAAGGGGTATGGGGCATTCTGATGCGTTGGATTAGAGGTGGACGGATCAGATTAGATCCAGGGGGAAACGGCGCTCCGGCCAGAATAGAGCAGCGCGCGGCGGCGCTCCATGTCCGATGGCCGAAGCTCATCGGCGTAAGCCGTCCGGGCGATCTGGTGCACCGTTTTTGATTCTGAGCACACTGGAAGAGAGAGAGAGAGAGGAGCATGGCGAACTCGTCTAGGACATTGGCGAGGCTCGGAGAGGGACGAAGAGTGCTGACGGCGGTGAACCGCGGCGGCGGACGCTGTGCAACGGCGGCGCGGGTAAACCAGTGCACAAAAGAGAGGGAAACAGAGGGGGAAGGGTGTTCCGCACCCACGTGAGGCGAGTGCGAGGCTCGGGGAGGTCTGAGGACGACTGAGGAGGACCGGCCTCGACGAACAGCGACGGCGAGACCTCGGTGCTCGGCGGCCCGACGATTCAGAGCGCAAGAGAGAGGGAGAAGAGGGAGATAGCGTGTTCGGCACTTACGCGAAGCTGATGCGCGGCTTGGCGAAGCGCTTGGGGCGGCCGGCGATGCGGAACGGCGTCTCGACAGCAGAGTAGAGCGGCGGCAATGGCGACGCTGCTTCTGTGCGTGCGGGATGGTGCGAGGCGATGGGAAACGATGGCGCAGGGGCGGCGCTATTTAAAGGAGTCGGGGATCGAGTCCTACGTGGCTACGAGGCGAGGAAACCGCGGAGGCAGTTGCGGCCGACGCGTCGCGGCGCGGCGAGGCGTGTCCGCCTCGGACTCAAGGAGGAAGAAGGCGGGGCGCTGACAAGCGGGCCTGGGTGTCAGGGAGAGAAGGGAAAGAAGAAGGGAGGCGTCGACACGCGGTCCCGAGGTGGCAGAGGGAGTGGAGAGGCGCGGGCGCGGAGCTGGGCCGGCCCACTGAAGAAGAAAGGGAGAGGGGGAGAGGCAGGCCGACTGGGCCTCTGGGCCAGAAAGAGAGGGGTGAGGTTTTCCTTTTTAAATTTTGCAAATTGATTTCCACAAATAGATTTTGAATATATTTTCTAGGGTTTTGAAATCCAACCACACCAAGAAAAATGCAGGGGCATGAGATGCACAAACAAGTTAACCCTAGCATGATATTTAATTTAGTTTTATATATTTAATTCTATGCTTCACAAAAATACTTAAATTAAATCAAATTAAACTCAAATTCAAATCTAATTTACTATTCAAATTTTAGGGTGTTACATGTACCTACACCAGATGTTTCCTTTCGAGAGGCTGATGAAAGTTTTTAGGCGGTATGTTAGGAATAAATTCAGACCAGAAGGGAGCATGGTAGAAGGATGGTCAACAGAGGAGTCTATTGAGTTCTCCACATATTATCTGGACATCAAGCGGGTCGGAGTTCCAGTATCTCATCATGATGGAAGACTAGGGGGCAAAGGAACAATAGGTGAGAAAGCTGTCAAAATAGACAAAGTGGTCTCCTTCAGACAAGCACACTTCGCTGTTCTCCAGCAGGCCGACGGTGTGATGGCATACATTGATGAGGACAAATAGTTACTGCAAAGGAAGCACATCGGTAGGTCACAGGCTTGTCTTGAGAAAAAACATAAGGAGGAATTCGGTGACTGGTTTCGACGTCAAAGGCTAGGAATGATGACGGGATGTCAGCTAGATCTCTTAGCTCCCGGACCTTCGACTACGCTAATGATGTACCAAGGATATCAAATAAATGGTTTTACATTTTACACAAAAAAAATAGGACGGAAAGAGCACCAACCAAAATAGTGGTGTTTGTTTCGACGCCCACGATGAGTACGACACGGTGGTGGTAACATACTATGGTTTCATAGATGAGATATGGGAGCTAGACTATGGACATCAGTTGAAAGTTTCTCTTTTCCATTGTCTATGGGTCCGGCTAAATGAAATCAACACTGACAAGGATGGGTTTACTACCGTTGATCTATCCAAGACTGCATACAGAGATGACCCCTTCATCCTTGCAAAGGATGTTTTGCAAATCTTCTATGCAAGGGATAACAATACAAATGGAAGACGACATGTAGTATTGCAAGGCAAAAGGAAGATTGTCGGTGTCGACGGAGTGACAGACGAAGAAGACTACAAAGGTTATGAAGAAATGACTCCTTTTGGGGCGGACGTTACCCTACATGTCCTTGAAGAGGGTGACGAACTGCTTACCTCCGGAGTGATCACGATGAGGCCATCATCGTGCCTGCACCGTGAATTGTTAGAGTATCATAAACTATGTAATCCTTAATGAAATGTTGTTTTAGTAATTTGCATCGAATTTGAGATCATATGGAGTTGTAGAGATTGATGAGTTGTACCACGTTGTTGATTGATGTATGCCATGTCAAAAGGAATTCAAAAACTATAAAGAATTAGACCTTGGTGTATTAGCATTAATGTAGAGCTCCTCAAAACTAGCAAAAGCTATGTTGGAAGATTTTCAACTTCTATTCAAATTTTTGGAGTAATTACAAAGGGGCAAATTGAATTTTAAACCCTTATTCAAATTCAAAATGGAATTCAAAAACTATAAAGAATTAGACCTTGAGTGTATAAGCAATAATGTAGAGCTCCTAAAAACTAGCAAAAGCTATGTTGGAAGATTTTCAGCTTCTATTCAAATTTTTGGAGTAATTACAAAGGGGGTAATTGAATTTTTAAACCCTTATTCAAATTCAAATGGAATTCAAAAACTATAAAGAATTTGAATATGCTCCTTCAGCAAAAGTTGTAGAGAATTAAAAATTATGCAACTTCTATGCTTGGAGTTTTTCAAGTTCTAGTAAAAATCAGGAGTAATTTGAATTCTAAAGCAAAGGAAAAATTTTAAAAAATTACATATTAGTGCCGGTTAGTAAGGAACCGACAGTGATGTGCCCCTATCACTGCCGGTTCTAGATACCAACCGGCAGTGATGTCCTCTAATCATTGCGGGTTCAAAATAACCGGCACTGATGACTCCTCATCACTGCCGGTTCTTGTTACAAACCGGCAGTGATAGGGGACATCATTGCGGTTGGTATCTAGAACCGGCAGTGATGAGGCCGAGTATATAAGGAAAGGGCGCGGTCTGAAATTTTCAGACTCGCGCCCATTCCACACTTAGCCATTTCTTCTCGACGCCGCCCGAGCTCCAGCCCGACGCGCCGCTCGACGCCACAGCAGGAGCTCTGACGACGCTCGAGCTCGCCACCGCTCCTGCCCGACGTCGCCGCCACTCGACGCGCCGCCTCCGTCGACTCCCGACGTGCCGACGTTCCCCGCCAACGCTCAAGCTCGGCCAGTGCACGCGCCGCCGCCGCTCGACGCGCCGCCGCTGCCCGACGCAGCAGGAGCTCCCCGCAGCTCGAGCTCGACTTCTGACCACCCTACACAGGTGCATTGACGCTGCCATAGGGGCTCCTCGACGGCGCGCTGAGCTCCTCACGCCGCCACCCCCTCTCTCGGTGAGCTTCCCTTAGGTGTTCGACACAATGTCCATAAGGAGTTGCTGGGAAGAGGAGAGGAAGGAGGAGAGGAGAGAGGAAGGAGAAGGATGGAGAGGAGAGAGGAAGGAAGAAGGAGATAGAGAGTTAGAGAGAGATAGAGATTAGAGAGAGAGAGATTTAGAGAGTTAGAGAGATATAGAGATTAGAGAGTTAGAGAGTTAGAGAGGATAGATGCTTGTATATATGAGATAGAGAGATAGATATATAGAGATTAGAGATTAGAGAGTTAGAGAGAGATTAGAGATTAGATACATAGAGATAGAGAAAGATATATATTGATTCACTTATGCTTGTATATATTGATTAGAGAGATATAGATAGAGAAAGATAGCTTAGATAGAGAGATATAGAGAAAGATATGCTTGTATATATGATTCACTTATGCTTGTATATATGTCATCATCCTATGCTTGTATATATGATTCACTTATGACTTATATATAGCTTGTAAACCCCCCTATCACTTATGACTTATGATTCACTTATGACTTATCACTTATGCCTTATATAAAGAGATAGCTTGTATATAGAGATGTATAACATGGCTTTAGAGAGATAGAGATAGAGAGTAGAGATAGATGGAGAGATGTATAACATGACTTGTCTATATACTTATCTATATTTTGTGGAGACACATTTTGTGGCGATGCATGACTTGTCTATATACTTATCTATATAATCGAAATTCATGTCCAGAAACATGACAATTAAGCGCTGATTCACCACCCGTCGCCCTGCGACCGAAGTGCCGGCGGAGCCAACTAGTGGTGGCGGTGCTGAACGTGACTAAGGAGCCAATGACAACCAGCAAGGGGATCAAAGACCTTGGAGCCCTAGCCTTATGCTAAACCTAGAAGAGGGCCAAAGAGACGAGGTAATAACTTAGGTCATACCTAAAAACACAGTAGATATAGCCAGAAAAGTTTGATGGGGACTTATTTTAAATTTTGAAGCAGGTTCCGCCGGAAGGTCCAAGTACTAGTGAGAGTTCTAGAAGGACTAAGCGTGGTGCAACCAATCTCCCTCAAACAACTAGACACTGGCACATCTCTCAGTTTCACCAACTAGGGGAGCCGGTGGAGCCTATTAAAGCATTGGGCCCAAACAAGAGTACCATCGGGGCACTTGTAAGGGACTTCATCCCGATCAAATACAGGAAGTGGAATGGCAGTGAGCAAGACTCGTGGAGGGTTCCAGAAGTGGAGAAGGAACTAGTTTGGAACAAGCTCAGAGGGTATTTCACTTTCCCTAATGATTGTGATGAAGTGACAGTCAAGAAGAGGGCCAAGGAAATCATGGGTCACTCCTTCAAGAATTTCAAGGGAAAGTTGCACAAGCTCATCAAGGAGGAAAAAGAACCGAATTTTGCGGGAGGTGAATTCAGCAAGCAGAGGGACTTCTAGGAGGAGTTCAAGGCTTACAAGCTATCCGAAGAGGCCAAGACATCAAGCGAAAGAAACAAAGCAAACTCGCTTAGGTCAAATAATCCTCACCGCCTAGGATCGCGTGGGGTACGTAAGGAAGATTCCGGATTGGGATGCCCAAGTCGAAGCACTAGAGCGGAGCGGCGTTACGCCTCAGACAAGCGATTGACAGCCTAGATCAGTGAATTACCTACTCGCAAGGGGGGCACGATACAATCCTGACGGGAGCCTTTCCACCAGTGCTGAACCCGTCACGGATCTCCTCCAGAAGATTTCTACGATCACTGAGGAAGTGCATAGAGGGGCCCGCAGGTCGAAATAGAGAAAATGACGTGCTCACGCAAGCACTTGGAACCAAGGAGCACCCCGGTCACACTAGAGGAGCCGGGGTAATTCCTTGGGAGAAAGCATTTGAAGGTGAATCTACTTCCTATAGGAGCGGGTCAGGGCTAGAACGCAAAGAGAAGAGAGTTCCAAAGGATGCGAGAGGAGATAGAACAGAGCTGGAAGCACGGATAGCTGCTCAAGTGGCGAGCGCTATGCAAACCATGTGTTCGAGTCAAGGGCCGCATGCAATCCCTACTTTGAATAGCCCAGTACTCGGCAAGGGCAGCAGTAGCTGTGGCTCAACCCTATGCCTGACGAGAAGAGGTCAATGCTCCTCATCGGTGGACACATAATAAAACCTGTGAATGTCAGGTTGTACATCCGTCAGCAGTGGACCAAAGACAAGGTGGCGGTCGGATAAGCAATTTCCTAGAGGAGAGAGACGTCATTCATGGCAAACCAGTGCCACTCGGGTATACCAGGGTCAGGATTGAAAAGATCTTGGACAAGAAGTACAATAAGATACATATTGATTTCCCAGTGGAGGAAGAAAGGACCGTGTCTAGTTCACAACTTGGGCACTCATGTCCCCTGGCGCAAACGCTTCTTCAAGCTAACGAGCAACTATCTTCGGAAGATGATGATGACAGTGAATCATCTCGGCCCCCTCTGCGAAGAGGTTTCTCTCCTCGTCAAGATCACCGACACCTCCTCCACCGCCAAAGGAGAAGACTCCTTCTCCACCGCTAAAGGAGAAGACTCCTCCTCCTCTTCCTCCTCCTCCACCAGCTTAAAGTCCAGAGGACTAGGATCTCGATGACCTAGTCTAGATCAGGTTCGTCTTCGCAACAGAGAAGGTCTCAGCTTTGGTTGGCAAATATCCCAAGATGACTAGTAAAAGGCAGAAGCTAGCGCTGACTGAGGACAAAATTCTACAAGCTAAGATTGCAGAAAAGGCCGCCAAACTTGCCTTGTACAAACGATTGGCTTATAACCTAAAAAACAGAGCGAATTTGAAAGGCAAAGCAAAAATCGGGTAATCTAGAAAGATCTAGAGAAATACACACCTTACAACAGCTAGAGATACAAACCTTGGCCGCAGACCTGGACATAAGCATGAAGGATGCCGAGAATCTATATTTTGGAAAAACCGAATTTGAAAATGCCAAATTGTATAAAAGTTTGAACTAGGCAAGCCTATGGTCGCCAGCGAAGAAGAGTATAAAAAATTGCCAACAAACATGCGATAGTTGCATGATTATTACATCATAGACAGTAATAGCAGCGAAGACAAGAGCAACCTTTTGAAGTATGCATCCCTTTCATGTTTCATTTTAATCATCCTGAAGAAGTTGTGCATACTATTCATTATGAAGAATCTTTCAACTCTTTCAACGCGCTCACTGGATGTGTAGATTATGATGATATGGACTCTGTAAGTACCATACCCTAACAACATTATAATAAACTACGTCATCTGCATTTGAATATATCCATGCATGTTTATTTTGCAGGTCTATAGCAAACTTTTGCCTCCAAAAACGAAATAGCATTTTTGACTTCTTGGACCCCATCTTGGTAAATGAGACAACATGTAAAGCCGGTCTCCAAGATCCATATGTCTCAGCAAGTTTGAAGATAGAGTTTGAAAGAATGTTCTCAGTCGGCAAAACAAACGCACTGCTAACCTACGATTGTGAGTATGTGTTCTCGACCCTTACTTAAGTGTTTTTTTTCTTGATATATCATTCAATAACATGAGCTTTGTGATTGCACCAACCATTACGTCCTCGTAGATATAAGTCTTAAAAATTCAACTATTGAGGTATGAGACTCAAAAAAGAAGCCACTTAAACTTATCGAACCCCTAGTCAAAGTGCTAAATATGTAAGTGAACCCAATATCACCACACTTTTCAATCACATATGATATTGTAATTAAGTCCTCAGCCTTCATACTTCATTTACATTGTCACATAGAATGAAGACGTTACTGATTGGAGAAATGTGGAGCCTAAGCTGCAAAAGAAATGGAGAGCTCCATTCAAAGTGGAGTATATAAAGAAGGTCAAGCCCTAGATCAACTAATGGGGAACAACGAGTGCATGTTCTATGTGATGTGGGCAATGCTTGCTACTTTGGCGCAAAACTAGGAATAGGAGATGGCATGGTACGTACGCGTCACATTTTAATTCTATTGTTTTGTCTTACGTATTTGCAGCTCAATATCATCTTGTATCAATTTACAGCGCAAAAGATTAGGACCACAAACAGGTTGGTAGATTTTGAGATAAGAGGATTTCAAGAGGAGATAGCAGCTCTTATTCTGGACGAGATAGTGTATAGAAAAGGATATCTGTCCATTGTGCAGAGTAAGGACTTCAAGAAGATCTACGGAAAAGACCGCCTCGAAAGGATATTGTAATGCAACATTTAATTCGATACTTTAAGTTTTGTTTGGATGTTTTGTAATAATTATTTAAATGTGTGATGGGTTTGTATTGTCGCTAGTCCACAACCACCTTCAATTCACATCGATATCAAATGGATCGATAGCAAACACCTCCATGATCTCCCTCCCCACCACCTCTACCTAAACCCCAAATGAAAATTAAACAATTAATAAAATGCAATTTTAAAAAATAATATCACTGCCGGTTCAATTAAAATCGACAGTGATGGATCAAGATCACTATCGGTTGGTGGAACAAACCGGCAGTGATGGTCAAGCATCACTGCCAGTTCATGTTACCAACCGGCAGTGATGCTTGAGCCATCACTGCCGGTTTGGCTTGGCCTCATCATTGCCGAATTGCCAGTGTCGGTTCAAAAACCGCCACTGAAGGGGGGTTTTGAACCGACACTGTTTGTCGTTTATATAGTAGTGTGATTTCTCTTTTCCTCACGATGCAGAACGACATGATGCATGTATGTTGCAGAGGCACATGTAGTGTCAGATATTCAAAACTTTCCTTCATATATGCAACCAAACACGGTCTCCTCTCAGTCTCCTCTCATACTAGAACAACAACAAAGACTACCAAACACAACTGGGTGCATGGCTGTCTCCCACGAGTCTGGACCAACCCTCCATCCTGGCATCATGGCTCCCCATCCTCAGAGGAACCAATCATGCCCTAATAGCAAGTTAGGGATCTTAGTTGTTCTAGTGTTCTTCTTTGGTGGATGGGTTGTTTTCGATTTCCCACCAATATAATGTACCATCTACCTATAAATACTTTTACTATAGCACATTTGATTTTTTGTCCTTTCATTGGCTTTCCCTTTTCTTATAGCATGCATGGAATAGAATAAAAACAAGATTCTAGTGAAAAAATGCTTTCCCACACTCTAATTTTAGTTCTTATCAACCTATTATATGTTGGATTTATACTCGACTCATACTGGAGTTATGGTGATTATTTTCATGTAAGTTTTAGATAGAGTTTGTATAACTAAAAATCAGGTGTGGAGAAGCAATACTTTTCGCCTTATGCTTACATATGGATGTGGAACTCCTCTAAAACACTATTTTTTTTCTCATAACATGTCGTCACCAAAGTTATGTGTTGGACTTTTTTTTGCAATTTTAACTCTATACTTTGTTTAGTGTCTAGACAAAAAAATGTGATCATCTCGAATTAGGGTTTCGAGGAGTAGACAATCCTCGTTTAAAACATAAAGATATTCTTAACACAAGAAATACACCTAAAACCTATTTTTTATACAAAAACAAAAAAAATTGTTTAGCAGAGGGTTTTGAGGATGAATATTGCATAGTAGTGGAGTTAGAGATGTCATGATTTGATTTTGTGTAGACATGTTGTGGCATGCTAGCAATGACCATGGCCCTTGACAATGCTTGTTCGCGCACATTTGACATGGAGTTGTGAGGCCATCGAAGGTGTAAAGACTCACGAGGGGATTGAAGCCATTCACGTGTGACTGTTTTGTGGTGTGTGTGTACCAATTGGCCGTGGTATTTGGATCTTCTTGTTGAGGTGTAAAGCTATTTGTTTTAAAAGTTTGTGTTTGTGGTGTGTTGTGATTTGTTGCTGTTGTTTTTTATGGTGATATGGTTCTACGCAATCTTTGTTTTCTCTTTATATTATATAAGTAAAATCTTTCTTAATAAAATTGGTGCTCTCTTGCTCAATTTATTTCAAACAATATTTATAGGTCTTCTAAATAACTCTTCGGTATTTTTGGATGGGATTTGTGTTCAAACCTTTTTATACTTGTTTTCCGCAAAAAACTTTTTTATACTTGGACCGCTCCAGTGTGGTAGCACCCAGAGTAGTGTTAACCTCGAGAAAAAGATTCCCACCAGGTAGGAACATATATCCAAGTCTTGTATTCACCTATGGCTAGTTACCATACATGTTATTTATTCTCGTTTATCATTCATGGTATAATGCTTTTCTTTTGCACAAAATATAGCATCAGCCGATTTATTAGTCAGAAACCATTAGCCGATAAGATTCAATTCTTTTTTTTTTGTCTGTTTTCGTCTCGCAGCCATCGATTTTAACTTAAGGTTACCATGTTCTCTGTCATCACACTCACTACAGAGTAGCCAAGGTGGCATCTGTGTTAGCTGGACCTACAAAACCACGTCGAAAGCCAGAAGGCCAAAAGAGGCCTAGGATGGCCCAAGGCCCAGTACAAGCTTCCCTGCTTTCACACGTTTCACTCATATAATTGGACTGTTGGAGGATTGCGAGCCCCGTTTCTGTTTTGCCTGACTGTCTTTGAGAAATCAGCAGCGGCTGTTGGCTTCCTAATCCAATCCAACAGATTTCCTTTTTCTTTTTATTTCTTTTTTAGCTATGCATTGCACTGATTTATTTTCTCAACACGTAACTACAGTATATATGTCTCGGGGTCGTAGTGTTACTATTTTATTTATTCACATTAGAAAGGGCAAGAGAGAGAGAGAGATGGATACATCATGCTTGATAATCTTTTGAGCAAGCATATTGCTTTTTGCTAGAACTGAATTTCTATGCCAGCTCGCTTACAATTTCTTTCGTGTGAGCAATCTATCTGACAGTGCCAGTTGCACAACTTGTGAATTCAAGCTTTGTTACGATAAATGATATGATTAAAGAAATAATAAATAAACACATAAACCAACTTGACCTTTCGTAAAGAAAGCAGAGGTCAAGCAAACAGTACACGTGCTCTACTAGTTATTGCCATCTGAATCTGATGTTTCATCTCCAAAGTACTAATCTTAAAGCACACACTTCCAATGTACGGTATATACTATTTATATAAGAGAGAAAAAAGAGAGCAAAAAGGAAATTAAATTCTCGGCACATCTCTGCCTATCCTTCACAAGTTCACATTTTCCAATTCAGTTCAATTTTCATTCGAATTCGTTTTTGTTTTCGTTTGTTTTTGTTTTTTTTTCCTTTTCTCAGACGAACGGAAGAACACGTTCGTTCCCCTCGCCGTGTTCTTCGCGCCGCCGCCGCCGCCGCCGCCGCCGCCCGATCAAATCCGCCCGCCGCCTCCGAGTAAACCTCCGGATCCCTACTCCTCCAAGCTTTGAACATCTCGTCCTATCCGTTTTGCCCCTCGATTCTCATTATCGGTCGCCCCTCCGCCAGATAGGGTTTTCACTACCAAATTCTAGGGTTTTTGGGCATGGCCTCGTCGGTTTGGGAGTGTGATCGACGGGTAATTTGATAGTAGGTGTGTCATGCGATTTAACGGGAGAAAAACTAAGGCTTACAAACGAAAGATGATTACGGAGAAGCCAAGCTGGATTCGCCCCCGAGGGCTTACAGATCTTCTCCATCGACATCCAGCCCGGCGGCCTCCGCTTTGCCACTGGCGGCGGCGACCAAAAGGTACCTGTTGTTGTTTTTCCTTAACTTGCTTTAGTTTAATCCTAGCTCAGACTGTAGTTTTTCCCTTCTCTTTTATCTTTTCCATTGTTATTTTTTTTCCTTCTGACTTGCCCTTGTCGCTTTTCTCAGTGCTATAATAGCTTAGCATTTGCGTGCTATTTGTGCTTCAGTGATATCCCCAGTTGAAAGTATTTCGAGGTTAAGGATTGCAAGTAGGCAGGGCAGACTTGCTGCCAAGTGACCCGGCTGGCTGGGCTCCTCAGGCAAACAACGCAATAGAAGTTTAGTTTTATCGGAACAATTGAAACAGCTTTTTTATAGCAAACATTGATCATAGTTAGATTTGCCTAGGTCTATAACTCTCTTGAGTCCACCACTGCTCGTCGCGTGGTTGTTAGGGACCTCGTGGCCCAGCAGTGAATCTCTATTGTCTATTGCAAGAGTACAGGTGCTTGGTGTCGCTTCCCTCGGCTGCTGTTTAGTGCACGTTTTAGTTTCCACGGTCGCAACAGTTGTTTAACTTTTAGTAAAAACGTATAGCACCACCGTTTAAGCCGGTGATCCTTGTAAGTGTGTGCGGTTTGTATTCCATCTCAACTCGCGTGGCATGCAAACGCTTGTGTAACAACTACTCTTTCTTCTCTTAATGAAGAACGTGCATTGCACGCTTTCGAAAAAACCCACTGCTAGTAGCTTATGAGCATTCGTTTACATTCTTCGGTCCAGCTTGTTTGATTAAGGACTATTTGGGTGTATTGGCTACCTATTGGGTTGGTTGGCGGTGGGGAGCATTCCATCCATCCCAAAATATAAGGCGTATTTTGTTTTGTTAGAAAAACATCTTTGGCTAACAATTCTTTGCTCATATGACCTTGCAATTATTGAGTATATCTGATGTAGTTTAAGAATTAGCGATGCAATTAGTGAGTATATCTGATGTAATTTAAGAATTAGAGATTTAGTTGGTGACTGGATGTTCAACTGGGGGTTCCCAAATTTTAATCTCATAGGGTTCACTGTGTTGTTTTTAGTCTGTATTAGCTAGCGTGTTGCATTATAATTTAATAGCTTATTGAGTGCTCCTTAACTTAAGGTTTGGCATTGATGTGATTCTTTACTGAGAGTATGGTAATTTCATTGTTGGGTGATAATTGAAAAGTTTAAGATTTAGTTGGTTGTGATTTCTTGTTATGTTAACACATATTTGTTTGTATCTTGTTATGTGACACTGAGGTGTAACCACTGTTTATATTTTCCTTGTATCATTCATAAGTGATCTCTTTAAGTTCCTTTTTTTTCTGTGATGTTGCAATAGGTTCGAATATGGAGCATGAATCTGTGGATAAGAATAATACTAACAATGATTCCAGCCAAGGGTTGCTAGCTACAATGCGTGACCATTTTGGGTCAGTAAACTGTGTGAGATGGGCAAGGCATGGCCGCTATCTGGGTTCTGGATCAGATGACAGGTTATCCTGATTCATGAGCGAAAGGCTGGTTCTGGAACATCTGAGTTTGGTAGTGGGGAACCTCAGATGTGGAAAATTGGAAGGTTATTATGACCTTAAGAGGGCATACTGCAGATGTGGTAATTATCTTCCAAAATTGCACCCATGCTGTATATCTGCCTTATTTTTTCCTTAATAAGCATGTGTAGAATTCTGTTACTCTTTCTTTTACTCTTATTATTACCTTTTGTTATTGTTACTGTCTAGCTATTGAACACCCTTTTCTTTTCCTATGCCTAAAATAGGTAGATCTTATTGGTCCCCTGATGATTCAACATTGGCTAGTGGCAGCTTGGATAATACTGTTCACATATGGAAACATGACCAATGGTATGTGCACTGCCGTCTTGAGAGGGCATTCCAGCTTGGTCAAAGGTGTTACATGGGATCCTATTGGCTCTTTCATTGCAAGCCAATCAGATGATAAGACCGTTATAATATGGCGTACAAGTGACTGGAGTCTTGCTCACAAGACAGATGGCCATTGGGAAAAATCTGTATGTTATGTTTCCTGAATTTTATAATTTACTGTGATCACATGCCCTCAATGCAAGCCTTTCTTACATTTCTTCTTCCTGCAGCTTGGTTCAACATTTTTTAGGCGACTTTTCATGGTCACCTTGTGGTCACTTCATTACTACGACTCACGGCTTCCAGAAACCTGGCATTCAGCCCCTGTGCTTGAAAGAGGCGAGTGGTCTGCTACATTTGACTTTTAGGGCATAACGCACCTATTGTGGTGGTTAAGTTTAATAACTCAATGTTCCGTAAGAATTTCTCAAATGGTGACACAAAAAGCTGCACCAGCTGGTTGGGCCAATGGAACATCAAAGAATCATCAGAACAGCAACCATATAATGTTATTGCTATGGAAGCAGGATAGAACAATTACTGTTTGGACGACAGCGAGTGCACGACCATTGTTTGTTGCTAAGCATTTTTTCTCTCAGAGTGTGGTTGATCTATCTTGGTAAGACATCTCGTTTGTTCCTCTATATATAGTTAATATTACCCATATACCCAAGCTCACGGTGATAATGTGCTTTTCACTTGACAGGAGCCCTGTGGTTATTCACTTTTTGCATGCTCCTTGGATGGATCTGTCGCTAACTTTCACTTTGAAGCAAAGGAGCTTGGATAAAGTTAAGTGATTCTGAACTGGATGAATTGAAGAGGAGTAGATATGGTGATGTTAGAGGACGACAATCAAATCTGGCTGAAAGCCCTGCACAATTACTGCTAGAAGAAGCATCAGCCATGCAATCGGCTAGCAAAAGGGGACTTCCATTGTCCGCAATTTCAAGCACCCCCAAAAGTTTCTGCAGATGTGCCTAACCAGCTCCTGTCGTGCAAAGTCAGAAAGCTCTGAAGCTTTACCTGAAGCTGAGAAGAAAACATCCGGTCCTCCTGCTGATGATATGAATAAAGTTATCTCAATTATCTAGTCCAGTGAAGCAGAGGGAAATACCCGGCGTCCTGATGGCCGGGAAAAGAATAATCCCAGAGGCTGTTGGATTTCCTTCCAACCAGGATAATATACCCAGCCGTTCTCAGAATCAGGTTTGTGGATTTTTCATCCCTAGATCAGCGAATGAATGGGATAAGACCATCTTATGGTAGTAACAGTAACTTTAACAACTTGGAGTTAAAGATCGCTCTGGTGTCACACGCAAGGGCGAACATTACAGAGAGTCTTGTTATTCAAAAAGCTTCAACCAGTGCTGGCAGTGAGGAATGTTGAGTGTAGACGCACGGGTCTGTTGTTCCAGGCTCTTTGATGTGCTCCACGCTTTCTATAATGTGTTAGATAAGAAAGACAATGAGGATTCCTTGCCAGTCTGCCTTGAAGCAAAGCTGTAGAACGCGCTGCAGGTGATATGATTGGTGTCGGTGGTGCCTTTTCAACAAAAGAAACTGAGATAAGGTGTACAAGAGGAACAGAAACTCTTTGGTTAGATCGCATATCTTCAAAGGTTACTGTCTTGGCAGGCAATGCAAATTTCTGGGCTGTTGGCTGTGAAGATGGTTACTGCAGGTGAGTAATATTTTCTTATCTGAATTTCTTATAGATTGATTTTGTTTTCTAAATGGATGGTACCACCCCTCCTTGAAGATTTGAATTTTTAAGTGTTGAGTAACAATTATAAGAACTTGTAAATTATACTGTGCAAATAAAGTATGATTTCAAATTTCATGGTCATAAACATTATAATATATAAGAGTATTGACGGTCAAAGTGTTGAATTGGAGACCATGCAGGGTCAAACTGCTCCTTCCATTTTGAAAATGAGGGGAGTACTATGTAGCCCCAGTCAATTATTATTGGAATGGCTTTTTGTGTTTCTCACAATCGACTGCTCTTAATTAACTAGGTTTACACTAGATGTGGAGGACGAGCAATACCGGCAATGATGATGGGATCCGCAGCCACTTTTATTGACTGTGATGATGCTGGAAAATGCTTCTTGTCACAAGAAGAGGCCTAATGTACATATGGGACCTCTATAACAGGACCTGCATTTTGCAGGGACTCATTGGCTTCTTTGGTCGCATCTCCAGATGAGTCGTCAGCAAATCATGGTGGTAACTATTTGTACATTAGTCTTTAGTTTCACATACAGTCTGAGATGGCTATACTGAACTTTGCTGCATCTAAGTGTTTGCTGAAATGGTTGGTGCTTTAGTAGTTATCTTTGCCTTGTTGACAGGTGCAATAAAGGTTATATCTGCTAAATTCTCAAAAATGTGGTTTTCCCTTAGTTGTCCTTGCCAGTCGCCATGCCTTTCTTTTTGACAATGAGCATGAAGTGCTGGTTAAGGATTGCGGATGATTGTTTTTCCAGCATCAAATTTTGCTAGCTCATTTAGTTCCCCCCAAGGTGGAGAGCTAGGCAAGTGCAGATTGATCTAGGCAAGTTCATGGCTAGAAAGCCTATATGGAGAGGTTTGCATGCTGTTTGATTGCTTTAATATTATGAACACTTGGAATTATGTCTGTTGCATGCAGTTTTGTTCTAAACGTACTGATGCTGGAGTTTCTGTTTCAGGGTTACAGATGATGGTTTGCAGACACGTGCCCATTTAGAGACCCAGTTGGCAGCTTCTTTGGCATTGAAGTCACCACAAGAGTATCGCCAATGCCTTCTATCCTACATACGGTTTTGGCAAGGTTAGTTATGTGTGGGATCAGCTGTTGTCTATTGAACTGACCCACAAAAATGCCAATATATTTGTCTGATCGAAAATAGTTGGTGATGATTTATGACACATTTATTTTATTTTTCATCTTTATATGCAGAGAAGCAGACGAATCTCGTTTACGTTTAGGTTTGTGAGAACTTCCTAGGTCCTCCGATGGGCATGCTTGGATCGGCATCATCTACGGAACCCAAAAATCCATGTGGGATCCAGATGTTCTCGTAAGTCTCTTTTTCCCTCACCATGTTCATACTAGTCCTATCCCATCCTTTTCTAGATAACCAGGAGGGTTCATGAACTGTAAATAGATGATACTCCCAGTTTTTCATGTTCTTAGCGTACATGATCTCCACTTTGTAAAGTAAAATGATGGTATTGTACAGGGGATGAAGAAGCACAGACTTTCGGAAGACATACTTCCATCGATGGCATCAAACCGGAAAGTCCAGCGGCTGCTCAACGAGTTCATGGACCTCCTATCAGAGTATGAAGCTGCTAAGGGCAAAGTTGACCCAATAGATGTCACACCAGTACCGCCCAAACCCGCGCCAGAAGTCAATGGCGAGATGGTCACCTCCCGTAGCGGCCCCAGTCTGGTTGCTGGCGACTTACTGACCTCTCTCGGTAAGCATGATAGGATAGCAATTTGATAAGTTCTTATATGAACTTATGAACTGACCTCTCGGTAAGTATGATAGGATAGCGATTTATATGAACTTATGAACCAATCAATTAGTTGTGCTTGTAAATGGTAGATTGTTTAGCGGGAGGCGACCTCAGGCAAACACTGATTTTGAATCCGTTAGCTGTAATGCTGTGTAACAGTAGAAATAGGAAGCTGAGGTCGCATGGTGATTATTTTGTAACAGTAAAAAAAAGATATTTCCGTGTATGGTCATGGAAATGGCCTGTTTTTTAAAAAAACTTACCTATATGTAAAAAGACCATTTTATCCCGCCAAATTTTTTGTAGAATTTAGTTTCTCTGTTTTAGATTTGCAATATTGTGCAAAATTTTTTTTCAGGGCTATACAGTTAAATATCTCTAAAAAATGTAAGGAGGGTCGGATAAAATCATGTCCTTTTTGTTTCCAAAGCAATATTGGTCTTTGATTGTTCAGTATGCAGTGCTGGTCCACTGGCCGTGTGTATTTTCGTGAAAACTATCGTCACTCATAACTTGTCAGCTCTACACTGTTCCAAAAAAACTGAGTGATTTTTTTTTTTTCTAAAAAAAGGGAACAGCAACATTATCGGGTGGGCAGAAACATAAACGTCTGGTTAGCAGAAACTGAAAAAGGTTTGAAAGTTCGATCAAAGAAATGATCAACTTGAGAGGAACTCGCGGATCTTGGGCCTGAAAGTCTCGGCGACCGCGGCCCAGGCGGCCTGCGTTGGGTGGACGTTGTCCGTAGAAGTGTTTGCTGGGGTCGTCGCACAGCGCGTACTGCCTCCTCCCGTTGTCGTCCTGCTGGCCGCAGTAGCCGCCGGCGGTGCTCAAGAAGGTCTCGCAGCACGGGCGCCTCGGCTCAGCGAACGTGCTTGGCGCCGCCGCCGGCGCATCGGCGAAAGCAGCGAAGGGCGCGTTAAGGTCGAGGAGGAGGAAGGTGCGGTTGGCCGGGTCGAGCGCGGCGAGCACGGACTGGAGCGCCGCGTTGTGCTGCGCCGCGCCGCGTTCGCCAGCGGTCGCAGCCGCTGTAGTTGAGCGGCGCGGGTGAAGAGCGGCGTGCACCCCAGCGGGTGCAGGTTGGTGACCACCACCCTGCGCATCCCGACGTCGTCGCGCAGCCGCCGGAGCTGCTCGCCGAGCTCACGCACCACCGTCGGGATGTACGCGATCGCGGCCTGCATATGCATGAGTGCCATTGCAAGCAGTGTGTCAGGGCATCACGTGCGCAATGCATCAGCTTCATCAGATGTACTATAACATGGTACTTGTTGTTTGCATATACTAGTATAGTAGTAGCTCACGCACGCTTGTGCTGTTGCCCTTGTCGGCGGCGTAGGAGTAGTCGTTTCCGGAGACGACGACGAACGCGACACCACCTGCTGCCGCAGGGTGCTGCTGCGCCTGGAACGGTCGATCTGAGCGCTGATATTGCGCTGGAAGTTGCCGGTGTCCAGCACGCCGGCGCCGCCGACGGCGAAGTTCATGCCGCGTGCCAACAGCTCGCGGGCGGCGCCCCGGCGCAGCTTGTACGCGACCGGCGTTGGCATCCCCATGGCTGAAGCTGCATGCCACATGGTTCCAATTCCAATTTCCAGTTTCCAAGCAGCAAGCGGACACTGAGTTAGTAGCTATCCTAGTAGCAGGAAAAAAAAAACATTTGCAACAATAGTATATATTTTTTGTATAACTTGTAGGAGTTGAGAATTTGAGATGCACGCGCGCATGTGCTGGGTGTTCAACTAGTGGTGCCACCACTCTGATTCTGATATCGATCCACAATTGAGTTAGTACCGAAAATATGTCATCTGCCAGCCTAAATAGCTAACTGATCATTCCAAAAGAAATAAAAAAAATGATCTCTCTCGACGGGGCCGGGACACAGATACTGAGAATCTGAGATACGGCACTGGAGGCAATTCGGCTAGTACGTACCACATAATAGCTAGCACGTTGCAGGGCATGGCGTGGCATGTGCGGTCCACCTCGACCCATGCATCGGCATCGGCATGCACCAAAACCAAAAGAGAAGCGATCCAAATGGATGATCCTGCATGTATCTCGATCGATCATCTCACACAGCCTCACCGAGTTTGGTCAGACTGAATCGTCATGATACAGACACGTCAGTGGGGGTGTGTTGTGGTGGTACTGCTGTTGCGCTGTGTGTGTGTGTGTGGCTGCTGCTGCTTAGCATTGGCACGCATGGCATGTATGAATGGGGACGGGGCGATGGATGTCATACGGCAGATTTTTAATTACTTGTGAGACTTTGGAAGTTTGCAGGCAGTAGACCATGGGGAGACGTACGAACCAAATTCTCTGCAACCAGAACCAACTGCATTGTCGGCTTCCCCGCTGTATCGTCGTCATCACTCATCAGTAGGAGTAATGTGATGTGATCATGTGAGGCCAGCGCTAAGCGGCCGCACCACACGCAGCCGCTAGATAGGGGGAAGCACGCCCTTGAATGCGAGGGTACTCATCCGCACTGCACGCTCCCGATCGTCGTCCTCTATCGATCTACTGTAAATATAATACACCATTACCCATTGGGGCATTGCATTGGGGATTGGGCGCCCCCGGTAGCTGTCCTATCCCGTTATTACCAACTGAACTGAATAGTAGCAGCAGGCAGTTCAGTTCAGACGAGACGACGAGTAGTTAGTATACCTAGGAAGTCGGTGAGGATGCGGCCGTCGGAGAAGCGGCCGGTGGGGCGTCCCCGGGAAGGTTGCACCGTAAGGGTCGTACACGCGTGCGTCAGCTCCCGCCCGAGGTCGCCAAGGTTCCCCGTGTCCGCGTAAGAGTCGCCGAACACCCACAGCTGCTGCTGCTGAGTCGTCGTTGTTGGCGAAGGAGAAGGAGACGACCCGTTGCTTCCGCTTCCGCCGCTGCTAGTATCAGTATTATCGCCGGCGGCCCTGTGACTGTGACTGTGCTTGCGCGCCGCCTCTGCAGCCGGCGTCATCAGCAGCACCATAAGCACGAGCAGACCTGCTTTATAGTACAAGGAACAGGATGGGGCCGGGTGGGCAAGTAGTGGCAATCATCGAATCAGATGGGAAAGCTAGGCCGGGGGACGGGATGTAGTAGTAGTAGTGTTGCCTTACATAGAAGGAGAAGCAGCGTCGGGGGGAGCCCCCCATGACGATGACGATGGACCATAGGCCGCGCGGGGGTCGTCGTCTTTGCTCGATCTCGCGCGCTCCGCTACCTGGTGGGGATGGAAGCTGTAAAGGGTTGATGGCCTCTGTGCCTCTGCAGATGGGCGAGATGATGCTCCCATGTAGGAGTATATATCGTCAGGGGCCCTGCTGCGTCTTGATCGCCCTCCTTCTCTCTTCTCTCTTGGTCGGCGGCAGCCGGGCAGGGCTGCGCTGTGCGTTTGTGGTAGCAGTAGTGGCAGCCATACATGCACACACCCGGGGCCCAAACTCCTTTTGCCAACTCCTTCCCTTGGTTTAAAGCTGAGACGTACAGCTGCTATCTAAAGTTGGCTACAAAATAGTTGATTCTATAGCTACGACTTTGAGTTATATGATGATTATTACGTTAATTTACCATATTACAAATAACTTCTTATTACATGGTTTACTAAATATTATATATAATAAATATCCACGTATGTTACAATAACAAACCTATCGTAAATATATATTCACTTTATCATAAATTATATATAATAATATTGTTTTTAAGTTTGACTAAATCTATATAACAAAAATACCACTTACAGTTATGATACTAAATAAATAAACTTTATTAGAATAATTATGAAATATATGTATATATTTTGGAGTAATAGATGCTAATGATGTTTTTCTATAAACTCAGTCAATCTTAAAGATATTTGACTAAATCTAATCTCAAAACTACATTTTTTAGTATCAAGGTAACATATATACGGTTTGTTCGACAGAGATTCTACTTTAGCTCTTTGAAAGGATCAAGATGCCAAGGAGGGAGGGGGGTGAATTGAGCTCTTTTAATTTTCTAAAGCAAGAATTAAACCTATCAAGAGCCAATTAACCCCCTAGTGCTTTTTCCAAGTGTGTTAGCTACACAAGCAAGACATGACAAGGAAAGCGGTAAAGCCCTATGCAATTCTAGTCGAGCAACAAGAATGTAATGCGGAATTTAATGCTTGAATGTAATTGCAATAAGTAAGGAGTAGGGGCAAAGGAAATTTGACACGACGACTTTTACCGAGGTATCGAGGAGGCGACACTCCCCCCAGTCCTCGTTGGAGCACTGCGCACGTATCGCTCCCCCTTAGTCCACGCAAGGACTAAGTGCTCTCTACGGGCTGATTATTCACCACTCCGGCTCGGTGAATCGTCCACAACCGATCACAATCGAACTTGAGTCATCCACAAGGAACACCACCGGATGATCACCAAGCAAACCTCCGCGAAGCCGTCTTGGTGATGTCGATCACCAATAGTAACAAGCACTAACTCTCACTTGACCAAGGCTAGTCTAGTGATTGAATGGATGCACACTTGCTAACTCTAAACAACTAGTGAGAATCAACACATGGAATTGCAATTCACACTCTCACTAGGGCTCTTGCATAACTTGCTCTCTCACAAGTGTTTCTCAACAATTGGAATGGGCAAGAGAGCATCCATGTGGCTGATGGGGAAGTATAAATACCCCCAAGCCAACCCCTAGCCGTTAGATACAAATATTGCTTCTCTGCGTCACTTTGGACGCAAGCTACAGAGTGGGATCCGGACCATCAAGCATGCGTCTGGACCCCCTCTGATCTATGTTCTCAGCACTGCAAAACCAATCAGTCTGGACGCAAGCATCCGACAAACGTCCGGATTGATTTCAACTCTCTGGAGCTCTGTGTGTGCGGTCCGGACGCAGAAGGCAGTCCGGACGCAACACACTTCCGAACAACGTCCGGTTTCAAAACACCTCTCGGGAGCTCTTTGTGTAGGGTCTGGACGCAGCCTGCAGTCCGGACCCAACACTGTTCACCGTGTCCGGACGCTCTGATACAAGTAGAGTGAACCCTAGGGTCCGGACGCACAGCCTATAGTCCGAACCCAGGGAGAACACTAGCGTCCGGAGCTCTTTTCTTCATCTGATCAGCACACTTCCAACATGGAAGTTGCTCTATTTGGTCCAAGGACTATTTCTAAAGCTTCCTAGTGCTAGTTTGACAAGTGTGCATCACACCTAAACACATAGCCTCTCCTAGGTCAAGCTACTAGTTGGTAATAGTACGGCCAAAGGAAAAATAAAGGTGCTAAACTACTCTAAGTGTCTCTCAACTCCAATGACACTTAGACCTAGTCTAATCTTCAACCTTGTCGCCAATCCTTTAAAAACCGAAACGATTCCAATAAGGGGCACGAATACCATGATAGCCCAATCAACCATCCATTACCATGACCTAACTTTCTTATTGGCTCTGCAAAACACACGTTAGTCATAGTAATCTTGCATTGTCGTTAATCACCAAAACAATAGGGGCCTAGATGCTTTCAATCTCCCCCTTTTTGGTGATTGACGACAATACGTCATAGAGTATGATAAGAGAGTTTTATTTTTGGTTTTCAAGTGACTCGGCTTATCTAAGCATGGGTTAGTGAATATGAATGAATAATACATGCTTAAATAATCCAAGCCACAACATGTACTGAGAATAAGAATTTAGAGCAAGTACATGAGATATGCTTAACACAGGTATGTATCAAAGAAACGCGCGGAAGCATATCAAGGGCCAAAAGCATGTGACATAACATATATGAGTGAACCACATATGTCACAAGCAAGTGTATCACCACACAAGAGCAAATGCATGATAGGGTAAACACGATGCATGAGTACGAGAGAAGTAAGCACATCAAAAGAACCAAGTCTCTCTCTCAACTCCCCCTATCTCTAGCATACTCTCACTCTCTCCTCCTTTGGCGACAAAGCACCAAAAACTAAGCGTCAGGGCAGAGGAGCAGTCGGGTCACTAGCACGAGCACGGAAGTCGAACTGCTCGTAGTCCGGACTGGAGTCGCTGTCGTCGCTCTAACCGCTTTAGGTGAAGTCGGCGGAGTAGAAGTAGCTGTCATAGGAGCAGTGGTCACTGAAGTAGAAACTAAAGCATCGGCCACTGACTCTACTGGAGCACCAGTCGACTCTGTCTCCGGAGCCACTGCCTCGGGCTGTGTCGGTGCCTCTGAACTAGGCAGGTCTAAAGCGGGAACGGGCACTGAGGGAGCAACCTCTGACTCTTGAGCAGGAACTGTCTCTGACACTAGAGGCCCAATAGTCTGTCCCGGGGCTCACTAGCCACTATAGTCACAGCCGGCTGGACCTTTGGAGTAGTAGTGTCCGTAGCTGGGGGGTCCTGAGGGGCCAGCTACGACGAAGCCACTGAGGAAGAAAAGTACCTCCAGTCTGTGGTGCGGGCTCCGGCGGAGAGGGCTGGTAATCTGTAGGACTAGCAAGGCCAGTGAGGGCACTGTAGCTAGCCGAGAAAGCAGGAGCTGAACCACCAAGCCCGGTAGACGTTGAGTAGGGGTAAACCCCGTAGTAATAGGCGTGAACTGCGTCGTCTGCCCAACCGAGTCAAACCACAGTGTCACCTGTCTGATCGAAAGACTGAAACTACGCGGAGGGACTCACACTCTGTAGTCCACCAGAGGACGATATAGCTGAAGTGGGAGTCGTTGGGCGAGACTCTCCTGGAGGAGTAACCGGCCTACCCACGTACTGAGCAGTGGAGACCACTGGAGCTGTGTAGTACAAAGACGAGGGTGCCAGGTGCTGGACGTAGTAAGGCACGCCGGAGGTGGTGGCTTAGGTGAAAACCCTGAAGGCTGTCCAAGCGGTGGGCTGAGCTGACTGGTCAGGGAACGGTCCAAACTGAGGCGGACCCAACTGAAACTGCGACGGACTCTGAAGGAACGGAAGAGGTGGAGCGCCAGTCTGATGCAAGATATATCCCATAAACTGAAGAGTCTGCACCTGACTCGCTAGCAGCTGTTCCTGGAACTGATCCTGTCGAGCCTGAACCTGGCCGATCATGGCCACCATCAACTGCTGAGACGCATCGAGCCTGTCTAGCACTCGGAGAAGAACTGGGTCAGTCGGTGCTGGTGCTGGTGGAGGTGCTGCACTAGAAGGACCGGCCTCTAAGTCGTGAGCTACTGCTAGACGCGGTGGAGCAGGACTGTGTGGAAGGTAGTCGTCGTCGTCACACTGCCAGAACGGGATCGGCTCAGTGCCCTGATCCAAGTCCTTTTGTCGCTCAAGGTCAGCAAGCTCTCCCTGAGCCACTGCACACATCGCTGCCTCCTGGGCATCCACATCGGCCATCTCTCGGGCCGGTACTGCACGGCGAACCCTCCTGAGGGCTCTGTTGCCCCGACGACCATCGATCACTGCACTCATCATGTATATCGGGAACACTGAAGGTGAGTCTGCAAGCTCTCGGCTGATCGTTGGGTGACTGCAAAGTGAAAGCACTAGCAAGGAGCTGATCCAGTGAGCGTAGGAAGCTGCTGGCGGGACACGATCCCATCTACTATGGTGTCCTCCATCTCACACACTATGAAATCCGCGATATCGAACGGTTTCTGTGTCACAATCACTGCCAGGAGGTACTGCTGCAGTTCGTGAGTGTGTCACGGTAACCGGTGCGAGGTAGGAGAGTGCGCCTCAACACGTCGTTCAGGAGACGAATGTGGGAGAGCAACTTAGGAGGGGTCCGACGGGCACCGTGACCGAACGACTGCTGGAAGCACGGGGAGACTAGCTCAACTGACGGTGTAGTGCCTCCAATAGCTCTGCGCGGAGGGTCACACTCCCCGAAAGCACTGCCTGTGAAGACTGAGGTCGTACTGGGTGAGGTGGAGTCGCTCTCTGAAAGTTGTCAGGTACATCTGATAGCGCTCCCCTCTGAACGTGTACGGAAAGAACTCGTGGTCAGGGTCAATCATAAGGATGCATAGAACTCCCTGACCCAGTGCTCGACGTAGTTCCTCGAGCAGCCTAGGAGATCCGCCAACCCGAGAAGGTACGTGAGCAGGGTCGAAGCACCTCTCCACCGGTCTCCAAGATGCGGTCGAGAGGACACACACGGTGGGGTCGCAGCCGGATCCTCATGATGCGGGCTGCATCGTAGAAATCCTTGTGGCGAGGGTGCCACCAACCAGAAGGAGCGTTTGGGTGTCTCTGAACTGGGCACCACTCCTCCAGCTCTATCATCTGGAGCTCACACACCTGCTTCGTAGAAGCCAAGCTGAGGTCGACATGCACGGGCATCACTGGGGGCCCGACCATGGACGGAGGTGGTGGAACGGCTCACGGAACTCTGTCGCCACGGCGAGGAGCAACCTCGACGCAGGCACGTGTGGAGCGTCTTAGCGGAGGAGTCTGCTGAGCCGTCTCTGCTGTCTCTGGAGCCTGAGTGTCCTCAACTGCCGCTAAACGGTGGCCTCTGCTACCTGCGAGGACTGAGTTTGCTGAGCTCTAGCGGCAGAAGAGACTCGAGAAGACGGAGGCGAGCTCCAATCTGAAGTGAAGCACCACGCTCGGCCCTGTCTGCTGCATCAGCTACTGCAATCGCTGCTAGAGCATCTCTGTCAAGTAACTTCCGCTTCTTGCCGGGAACCTTCGCCTTGGCCTTCCCCTTCTGCAGAGCAGTGGAAGGGTGAGGGCGAGGCGGCTCATCGTCACCGGGACCACCACCAACATTCTTCACGCGAGCCATCTGAGTAATCAACTAGCAATCAACTCTGAAAGAGGCCCTAGATGCCGCTGCCACTGAGAAAGCCCACTGTCAAACACAATTAATGCCTCTGAGTATCAAATATGAAATCCCCACTGACCAAGCTAATCACTGCAAGAGGCCCATATGCCACTGACTCACTCGTGAGGCTTTGCCTCAATCCATACTCGCGGGCTTTGCCCCGAATTCTCTGTCACTGCCACTGACCCGACTGCCAAATAGAAATAGATAGACATGATATCTATAAGCAATATATTCATCTAGAGGTGCGAAAAGCCTATGGAAGCAAGCATATTAGATAAGAACAAAATGAATATTTCCGGCTACCTTTAGGAAAGAAGCGCTGCGATCCAATGCACGTCGGGCTCGGACAGAGAACACCACGAGTATGACACGTCGACGGCTAAAACGCGCGAACAACGAGTCGACGATGAAACCCTAGGTAGGTTTGGGGGGACAGGAAACCCTAGGGGGGCTGCTGGTGGAGAGCCTAGGGTTCAAGGTGAAACCTAGGTGAGGGGAAGGGGGGGGGGGGGTTGGGTTTCTGCTCGACTGAGAGGGGGGGGGGTGGTTTCTTGCTCGACGGGAGCAGAGCAGGGTGGTGCACGACCGGAGTAGAGTGCTGCAGCGGCGCTGGCGAGCAGAGGGTCGCGCGGAGCGGGGGCGTGCGGCGAAGGCATTGAGCGCGCGGCTAGGAGCTCGCGGGCGCGAGGTGGAGGGACGCGCTGGCCCGCTGAAAGAGGCCGGCGAGAGCAGCGGGCAGCGCGAATGGCGGTTACGGCGGTGGCGGTGTACGGGCGCGGGGAGGGACACGTCGAAGAGGTGAGACAGAGGAGAGTGAACACCGAAGGGGTATCTACGCAAGAGATCCAGACTCCGGACGCAAGATGCAGACCGGAGGTGCGACACCGGACGCAAGAGGGTCCCAAAACGAGCAACATGCTCTACGTGTAAAATTTATCTGGACGCAGGGAACAGTTGAGACCGGAGTCACTGTGCGGGGAGGGTGCACAATGGGGGGGCCTTGACCGGACACAAACGCATTTGTACGGACGGCTAGAATCACGCGTCCGGATTGAGCGACCGGAGCTCAAGGGCAGACAACATAAGGGATCCGGACGCAGAGGATGGTCCGGACTAGAGGGCAAAACAGCATCCGGAGCCTGTCCCGAAACCAGAATTGCATTGAATTTTTCCTGTCTCTCCCTTGCTCTCTCCCATACTATTTCCAACACAAAAGAGACTCGAATAAACACTTGTTGGACATAGTGTGAGAACCCTCACTAAAACCCTCATGGTTTTTCAAATATATAGCCTTAGGCTTAGCTCTTTTTAATGAAAATAGGCAATAAAAGAGGGCGAGGAACACCATAAGGCCACTAGTAGGGTCATAGTAACAACTTGAGCGTGGAATGCTCCTCTAAAGTGGACGAACTTAGCGGATGCTCAAAACTTAAACCGAAAAAGAACGATCAAGAAACAAACATGCATATGCAATGCAATACTTGAATTTGAATCTAGTTGCTTGTCAAGTTTAAACCTCGATTAAGCTTCTTCACACGCTTGAGGGCGGTTATCTTAACCGAGTTAGACAAGCCTATGTGCACGTACATAATTGAAACATGAATGCAAGGTACCAACACAAGATCATCTTTTAGTGAAGTTACTTAGATCAAGCACATTTAGTTCACATTTTCAACCTACAAAAGGTTACTTCATCAAGAGGTTTTGTGAAGATATCCGCCAATTGATCTTCACTTCTTACACCAACTAGGGAGATATCTTTCTTTGAAACATGACCCTTAAAAAGTGATGACAGATATCGATGTGCTTAGTGCGGGAGTGTTGAACTGGATTATTAGCAAGTTTTACCGCACTTTCATTATCACAAAGAAGTGGTATCACAAAGAAGTGCTTAGTGCGGGAGTCTAGAAGATTTTGTTTCATGTATAGGATTTGTGCACAACAAGCTCGACGGCTATGTATTCCGCTTCCGCGGTAGACAAAGCCACACTATTTTGTTTCTAGATGACCATGATACAAGTGATCTTCCAAGCAAATGGCAACCTCCGGAGCTACTCTTCCTATCAACTTCGCAACCGGCATAATCCGAATCGGAGTACCCACTAGTTGAAAAGTAGCTCCTTTGGGATACCAAAGGCCAATGCTTGGGGTGTTCTTTACATATCTAAGGATTCTTTTTACGACACTTAGGTGAGATTCCTTAGGTTTTGCTTAAAACCTAGCACACATGCACACACTAAACATGACATCGGGCCTAGATGCGGTAAGATATAACAAACTACCAATCATAGAGCGTAGAGAGTTTGATCAATAGATTCACCGTCCTCATCAAGGTCGAGGTGTCCATTTGTAGGCATTGGGGTCTTGATTGGCTTACAATCTTCCATCTTGAACTTCTTTAGCACATCATTGTTATACTTCTCTTGAGATACAAATGTGCCTTCTCTCAATTGCTTCACTTGAAACCCAAGGAATAAAGTAAGCTCTCCAATCATGGACATCTCAAATTCCTTCGACATCAAGTCACCAAACTCCTTGCAATGATCTTGATTCGTCGAGCCAAAGATAATATCATCAACATACACTTGACAAATGAAGATATCTCCATCTTGCTTCTTGGTGAATAGTGTTGTGTCAACCTTCCCAATAGTGAATCCCTTCTTGAATAGGAAGTCGCGAAGACGCTCATACCAAGCTCTAGGGGCTTGCTTTAGCCCATATAGCGCCTTGGACAACCTATAAACATGGTTAGGATATCTAGGGTCCTCAAAACCAGGAGGTTGATTGACATAGACTAGCTCATTTATGAAGCCATTTAAGAATGCACTTTTCACATCCATTTGATTTAATTTCATGTCATGATGCGATGCATATGAAAGGGGATACGAATGGCTTCAAGTCTTGCAACCGGTGCAAAGGTCTCCCCAAAATCCAAGCCTTCAACTTGGGGAGAACCCCTTTGCAACTAGCCTTGCCTTGTTTCTAATAACTTGACCTTGATCATCTTGCTTGTTGCGGAACACCCACTTGGTTCCTCTCACTCTTGCATCTTTTGGCTTTTCTTCTAGAGTCCACACTTGATTGCGGGTGAAGCTGTTTAATTCTTCATGCATAGCATTCACCCAATACGAATTCTCAAGCGCTTCCTCTACACAAGTAGGCTCAACACAAGAGACAAAAGAGTGATGTTCAATAAATGAAGCAATCTTTTGGGACCGAGTCATTACTCCCCTTGAAGGACTCCCAATGATGAGTTCTTGTGGATCGGCTTGGAGTATGGGTTCATATCTTTTATCAACCACTTGAGGAGGAGGTGTAGGTGCATCAACATCTTGAGCTTGAGCCTCTACTTGATCTTGGGGGATGAATGTAATCTTCATTTGTTTCCCTCACTTTATCATCATCATCTTGAGGCTCTTGTGATGTAGAAGGTTGAGCATTTGCATTCTCTTCAACTTCTATCACCACTTAATCTTCTTTGGGGTTGATTGCACCGATAGACATGTTTTTCATAGCCTTCCTCAATGGTTCATCACCTACATCATCAAGATTTTCATTTTCTCCTTGGGAGCCATTAGTCTCATCAAATTCCATGTCATACGTTTCTTCAACTAAGTCGGTGGCTTGGTTAAATACACGGTATGCTTTGGATTTCAAAGAATAACCAACTAGGAAGCCAATATCACATCTTCTTTGAAACTTCCCTAGATGTTGACGCTTCTTGTAGATGTAGACCTTGCACCCAAACACCCTAAAGAATGATATATCTGGCTTCTTCCATTGAGCAACTCATATGGTGTCTTCTTCAAGAATCTTTGGATGAACAATCTATTTGAAGCATAGCATGCGGTGTTGATGGCTTCGGCCCAAAACTTCTCCGGGGTGTTGTACTCATCTATCATGGTTCTTGCAAGTGTGATTAGTGTCTGGTTCTTCCTCTCAACCACTCCATTTTGTTGAGGTGTATATGTAGCGGACACTCCATGCTTGATCCCAACTTCATCACAATAATCTTCAATCATTATCTTGATAAACTCGGTGCCATTGTCACTTCTAATTTTCTTGATCTCTAAATCAATTCATTTTGAGCTCTCTTAGCAAACTTCTTGAAAGAGCTTGTGGCTTCCCCTTTGTCATGAAGAAAGAACACCCATGTGTATCTTGAATAATCATCCACAATCACAAGACAAAAGAGGTTGCCACCCAAACTAGCATATGTTGTAGGTCCAAATAAATCCATGTGAAGTAACTCAAGCACTCTTGATGTTGACATGAATGCTTTGTGTGGGTGTGTGTTGGCAACTTGCTTGCCGGCTTGGCATTCACTACAAAGCTTATCTTCATTTGGAGTGAAGAGGCATTGGAAACCAAGATCACACAATTGGCCAACCGAGAGTAAGTTGAAGCTTAGAGATGCAACTAGCTAGACATTTGATATTGAGTTGTCATTTGAGATTGACACATTTTCCAAGTCCTTTGACCTTTCCCTTTGAGTTGTCCCCAAATGTAATATTGTCTTGGTTGTTGACATCTTCTTCCAATGAGGTGAACATCCGGGGGTCACCGGTCATATGTTGAGTGCATCCACTATCTTTCACCCAATGACTTCCACCGGTCTTGTAGTTCACCTACACACACAAGAGATCAAGCTTGTTGTTTAGGAACCCATTGAGTACGGGGGCCCATTGCTTTCTCTACAAGTGACTTAGCCACCCAAAAGTGTCTTTGGTTATTCTTGTTGGGTGGTCCCAAGAACACAACAAGTGGCTTGCCCTTGACATCCTTGTTGATGACATAGTGAGCATTGTATGCAAAGGGCCTAGTGTGCTTGGGCATGGGTTGTGGAAGTGGAGTCACACAATTATGAGAAAAGTGTCCTTGCTTCCCACACTCAAAGCATGTCTTCATATTTGGCTTTGTCTTTGCTTGATAGAAGTACTTGGCTTGTTATTGATATTGAGCTTTGGCTTTAGCTTTGGCCTTCTTCACTTGAGCGGACTTGTAACCAAGACCAGCTTTGTCATTTTTCATGACGGTGCTCATGAGGAGCTCACCTTGAAGATCTTGTCCCTTAGTGAACCTCTCCATTCCAATGGCTAGATGGTTCTTCTCATTCTTTAGCCTCTTGTTCTCTTCTCTAAGCATATCAACCTCAAGTGCCACATCATAGTCTTCATCTTGTGACTCAATCACTATTGACTTGGTTGACTTGAGCTTGATGAGATCTTGCTTGAGCTTCTCATTCTCATTCTTGATCTTGATATAGTCATCATAGTGATCCACCACAACCACTTGCTTGCCTTTGCACTTAGGCTCTTCCTCAAATTGGCTCAACAATTAAATCATCACAAGATGTGCAAATGTCAATCTTGACAATGGGCTTAGCAACAATAGGAAAAGCATCTTCAAGACATTCATTAGCTATAAGGAGAGTATCATAGTTCATCTTTACTTCGGTGTACTCTTCCCTAAGTTTGTTGCATCTTTCTCTAAGCTCTTGTGATGTCCTCTCTAGCTTATCATGTTTCTCTTTTAGCTCTTTGAGAGAGGATTTGAGCTCCTTAGCATGTGAGGATAAGTATTTGTTTTCACTTATTAGCTCATCACTAGCATTAGAAGTTATTTCAAGTTTTTCATGCAAGTCATCATTTTCTTTTTCAAGATTTTCATTTTTAGCTTGCTCCTTATTCATAATTTTAGTATACTTAGTGAACAATTTTATGAGTTCATCATAAGAAGGAGCTTGGTATTCCTTTTCACTTTCACTACCACTATCATCACTATCATCACTATCCTCTACTTTAGATTGCACCTTCTAGTCACCCTTGGCCATAAGGCATAGGTGTGTAGAGGATGTAGTGGAGGAAGACGATGATGGTGAAGGAGGCAATGAAGTCCCAATGACTAGAGCGGCCACCTTCTCATCATCACTATCATCATCGGATGAGTTACTTGAGTCTTCAATGTCGGTTAACCAATCACCAACTATGTATGCCTTGCCATCTTTCTTCTTTTGGTGTTGGAACCTTTTCTTCTTTAAGCCATCTTTCTTCTTGTGTGGCTTCTCATACTTCTTCTCATCATCGCTTGACTCATCTTTTTGCTCTCTACCATTCTTGTACTTCTTCTTGTACTTGTCCTTCTTGGGCTTGGTACAATGGTGAGCTAGATGGCCAAGATCACCACAATTGAAGCAATCCATCTCCGACAATGGCTTCCTCTTGTTGCTAGTGAAGAACTTCTTCTTTCTTGAATCAAACTTGACACCGCTCTTGTTTACCTTCTTTAGCATCTTGGTGGTCTTCTTCACCATTAGAGCAATGTTTGAGTCATCATCATCTTCACTTGAGGTATCATACACCATCTTTGACTTGCCCGTGTCATGGCTAGATTTGAGTGTCAAATCCTTCTTCTTGGTGGATGATGAAGCTTCTTCTTCTTCTTTGTTAATGTGCATGTACATCTCATGTGCATTGATCTTTCCCAAGACTTGTGTTGGTGTATAGTTGGAAAGATCACCTTGATGCAACACAGTCACAATGTTGGCATATTTCGCAATTGGAAGCACACAAAGAATCTTTCTCACAACATCGGCTTCATCCATTTGCTTTAGCCTAAGCGCATTCAATTCTTCTACAAGAACATTTAAGCGTGAGTAAATTTCATTAGCATTCTCATGAGCAAGCATGGTAAAAGCGTTCATCTTATTCATGACTAAGTGATATCGCTCTTCCCGTTCGCTGTTTGTGTCCTCATGAAGAGCACAAATGTTCTTCCACAACTCATGCGCATTCTTGGAATTGTGCACGCGGTTGAACACATCTTTGCCAATGCCCCTAAAGAGGGTGTTCTGGGCTTTGGCATTCCACTTCTCATGGTGGACCTCATCACTGAATGGTTCTCCATCAAATTGAGGAAATCCATCGGTGGAGGCTTTGAGCACACCAACATCCAAGGCTTCGAGGTAAGCCTCTATATGCACTTTCCAATAAGGAAAGTCATCCCCATCAAACATGGGCGTCGGTCCATCCACATGGGACATCTTGCTCTAGGCGGTGAAGCCTAATTTAGAGCAACCAAGCTTTGATACCAATTGAAAGGATCAAGATGCCCAAGAGGGGGAGGGGGTGAATTGGGCTCTTTTAAATTTCTAAGCAAGAATTAAACCTATCAAGAGCCAATTAACCCCCTAGTGCTTTTCCCAAGTGTGTCCTAGCTACACAAGCAAGACATGGCAAGGAAAGCAGTAAAGCCCTACGCAATTCTAGTCAAGCAACAAGAATGTAATGCGGAATTTAATGCTTGAATGTAATTGCAATAAGTAAGGAGTACGGGCAAAGGAAATTTGACACGACGACTTTTTGCCGAGGTATCGAGGAGTCGACACTCCCCCTAGTCCTCATTGGAGCACCGCGCACGATATCGCTCCTCCTTAGTCCGCGCAAGGACTAAGTGCTCTCTACGGGTTGATTCTTCACCACTCCGGCTCGGTGAATCGTCCACAACCGATCACAATCGAACTTGGATCATCCACAAGGAACACCACCGGATGATCACCAAGCAAACCTCCGCGAAGCCGTCTAGGTGATGTCGATCACCAATAGTAACAAGCACTAACTCTCACTTGACCAAGGCTAGTCTAGTGATTGAATGGATGCACACTTGCTAACTCTAAACAACTAGTGAGAATCAACACATGGAATTGCAATTCACACTCTCACTAGGGCTCTTGCACAACTTGCTCTCTCACAAGTGTTTCTCAGCAATTGGAATGGGCAAGAGAGCCTCCATGGGGCTGATGGGGAAGTATAAATACCCCCCAAGCCAACCCCTAGCCGTTAGATACAAATATTGCTTCTCTGCGTCACTCCGGACGCAAGCTACAGAGTGGGATCCGGACCATCAAGCATGCGTCCGGACCCCCTCTAATCCCTGTTCTCAGCACTGCAAACCAGTCAATCCGGACACACTTCTCAGTCCGGACGCAAGCATCCGGACAACGTCCGGATTGATTTCAACTCTCTGGAGCTCTCTATGTGCGGTTCGAACGCAGAAGGCAGTCCAGACGCAACACTCCAGACAGCGTCCGGTTTCAAAACACATATCGGGAGCTCTTTGTGTAGGGTCCGGACGCAGCCTGCAGTCCGGACACAACACTGTTCACCGTGTCCGGACACCCTGATACAAGCAAAGTGAACCCTAAGGTCCGGACGCACAGCTGATGGTCCGGACCCAGGGAGAACACTAGCGTCCGAAGCTCTTTTCTTCATCTAATCAGCACACTTCCAACATGGAAGTTGCTCTATTTGGTCCAAGGACTATTTGTAAAGCTTCCTAGTGCTAGTTTGACAAGTGTGCATCACACCTAAACACATAGCCTCTCCTAGGTCAAGCTACTAGTTGGTAATAGTACGGCCAAAGGAAAAATAAAGGTGCTAAACTACTCTAAGTGTCTCTCAACTCCAATGACACTTAGACCTAGTCTAATCTTCAACCTTGTCGCCAATCCTTTGAAAACCGAAACGATTTCAATAAGGGGCACGAATACTATGATAGCCCAATCAACCATCCATTACCATGACGTAACTTTCTTATTACCTCTGTAAAACACACGTTAGTCATAGTAATCTTGCATTGTCGTTAATCACCGAAACACTAGGGGCCTAGATGCTTTCACTCTTGAAACTGCTCCAATGTCTACACAATGAAATGGAGTCTACTGTGCCACCGGCCCCTTCCTAGCAAACTCTCACGGGATGACGTGAGCTGCAACGACAAAGAGGAATACCAGGTGTTGGGAGTGGAGGAAAGCAACATATGGCGAGGGAGAAGCCCGTGGCAGCACCAGTTTGCAAGCCAAGCCTTGTTAGCAGAGGGTACACAAAACGAAGGCGACATAGAGCATGAAGATGTTGTAGGGTTAGAGGTGCAAGGAGATTAGGGCAAGGATGTTTGTGGAGGAGGGAGAGGATGAAGTTGGCACCATATCCTCAATGACATTGAACTCGCTAAATGGCATCGATCGTCGAGTTTTGGCCAGGGCCGTGGAAGGCACCAGAAGGGTGGCAACACTGCGTGTAGTAGAGGCATGGAGAGATAGGACATTGTGGAGAGAGAAGAGGAAAAAAGAAACAAACAAGAAGAAATAAAAGAAGAAAAGGGAGAAAAAAAAAGAAAAGAGTATTATAAGCTGCTCTCTAAAGTTGGCTACAAAATAGTTGATTCTATAACTGCTTTTAGTGACAATAATTACCATATTACAATAAATTCTTACTACATGGGTTACTATAACATTATTATAAATATCCACATATGTTACAATAACAAACTGTAACACTTGAAAATTCGAATTTTAAAAATAAGTTTGAATTAATTTAATTATGAATTTTACGCTCATGAAAATGTAGGAGAATAAAAACATTTTCATCAAATTAAAATTTATCTTAGTCTAGCAACATTTTTGTGCATTCATGCCATTGCATCATACTTATGTGTTGATTGGTTTTTGACCAAAAGCAAAAAAAGATTCAAAATTCATTTTGAAAAACGATTTGGGAAAATCAGTTTAGAAAAAAGAAAAGGGGTTCATTTTCTCTCTTCCCCCACTCTCTCTCTCTTTTCGGCCTGCTGGACCAACCAGCCTGTCCCTCTGCCTTCTTCCTTTCTGGTCCGAATGCCTTTTTTCCTTTCCTCCGGCCCAGCGCGAACCCCCCTCCATCTCTGCTTGGGCCGCTCGGCCAGGCCAGCCCAGCCGCGCGGGAGCCGTCTCCCTCCCACTCTCCTGTGCCGCTGGCTAGTGGACCCCCCATGTCAGCTCTCTCTTCTCCCCTCCGACAAACTCTGCCGAAGCAAAAGCGAACCGAACACACTGCAGCATGCGAACTTTGGTTGTCAGAAGCAAAAGCGGACTCCGAAGACGGTTCGCACTGAGAGACATTAAAAAATCTTTAGAATGCTGACTCTTAGTGCAAACTCTATGAATGACATGGAGGTCTCCTAGGTAGTAATCAGCTAGGACTGTTGCGGACACCCTAAGGGCCCGATTGGTTGCCGCGATGAGATCATTCCAAGGGCCATCTAGCATTGTGTTGTGCATTTTGGTCATGTTTGATTGCATGTATCGTATCGTTTGTCTGCTTCCTTCCATTCTTTTTTCCTATTCTATCCAGCACGATCCTGTCTTCTTGATTTCTCTTTTCATCACGATACAGGACGACGTGATGCATGTATGGTGCAATGAAGACATGTGTTAGATACCCAAAACTCTTATTTATGTATGCAACCAAACACTATCTTCTCTCATACTAACAACAACAAAGACAACCAAACACAGATGGGTCTCTCATACTAACAACAACAAAGATAACTCTCGTTGAAGTGTAAATTAGTTCAAATACACTCCGACCCATGTGGTTTGAGTAAGATACATGCACATCCAAACAAGACCTAAGTTTTTTTTTTTTGTGAAATAGAACATCTACCATCATTCTCTACGTATTTTTTAGTGGTAGAAATAGATATTGCTGCTAGTCACCAGTTAAGGGTTTTGTTTGACTCTAAGGAGATTGGCGTATGACGAGAAGCGAAAGGCATGTTTATATGTTGACTCCAATACAAATTGCTAACACAGTTACACAGCTGCACTCAACCTGAGTTCAGACATCATCTAATGACCACAAAAGCATACCAAACCGTGTTTTGACCAATTTTCAGGGAAAAATTGGAACACTCTACACAACCAACAAAACCGTTTTGGAATTCAGACACCATGAACTAATATCCACAAACATTTTTTTTGAGGAAAAATATCCACAAACATTTTAGTAGTACTAACAGAGTTTGAACGAGATCGACTCCAGTAAATGTATTAATGTTCATTCATATAGGTGAGTGTACGAAGTGTACGGGTAAGTGCATGTAGAGTGTTTGTCTCAAGTCTAAAAAAAACGAAGCGACTAGACGGAGCCATGCTTCAGAGTTCAGATGGCACGGCAGAAAGGGCAGAGTGGTCTTGCTTCACTATTGCATGGAGCTTCACGCCAACTCACATGCTCCCAGATATGTAGGCTGCGAGCTTCTCAACGGGCCTTCGGCTGTCTACTTTCACTTCTCCATGGTACCTTATCTTAATCCGCGCCAAGTGCTCGACCGCAATCCATGCAAAGCTAAGCCTTGCTGGCATGTCCTCACAGTCAGATTTGAGCATTTCCCCTGACTTTTGGACCCATTTGGGGTGGTAGGTTACCTGGTACCATGCAGAGGCCTTCATCTCATAAAACTGATTTTTCTCGTCATCAGAGATCTCAGTTTGATCAAAGCTTTCGAAAATGCTCCTGAACTCCTTTCGGAGAGCAGAGTATGCATTCTTCAACCTCTCCTTTATGTCCCCCTGATTTCTGCTGCTGTATTTAGGAAGTGACCATATGTGCTCTGTAACAAGCTCTGCTTCAGTGCGCACACCATATTGGTTGAGCAGTGCATTCAGTTGTCTTTCATATGAGCACTTGCACTGCCAAGCACTTGAGAGAAAATCAGTTGCACCAGGAACTTCCATATCTGCATCATAAGGCAAATCGTTTAACGTGCAAGTTTCTTCTGGAACCAAATCATCAGTGGAGGCTTCTTGGATTGACCGATAAAGCCTTCCAAGGATCTTCTCTGATTTATAGGAGATGGCATCCTCCTTTCCCATGAAGTCAGGATATAATTTTGGTCGAAGGGATGGTGGCATTGACACAATTTTGCCTGTCTTCGGGAAGTCCACAGCAGTTGCTGCTAGTTCTGCCAACTGAATACACTTCTCATCCATTGCTCCATACTCGCTCATATCAGCGTGAACAACATGAGCATTACTTATTGGACCCAGTTTCTCATTTACCATGTTCTTCAAGAAGAAATCAACAATATCCTGTTAACAGTACAATATCTTATTAATAAAAGTGTATTGAAAAAAGTAATATTTATCACAAACCAAGGACAAAGCAATTTGAAGAAACCATGTGAAATGATCGTAATATTTGTATATTAACAATATGATGAGATCGATCGGATAAAAACTGCAAATGTTAAGTCTCAAAAGCCAATAGAGTGCTAGTTGATGATGAACTGAAAAGAATTTATGCATTATATGTACTAATGTTCAGGAGTTCTTGACTTTACCAACCTATGGAAACACCTTAGGCCTCGTTTGAAGTACTTTTTTTGTTTTATTAGAAAAATACCATGGTTTTGTGAAATACTTTGGTTTTGACAAACTATAAAGTGTTTGGATGCAACGAGCTTTGTATTTTTTGAAAAACATGGTATTACTAAAAAATAGTCCTTTTGGAGTTCTAGAAACACCACTATAGACCTCTTTTTTCTAAACCGTGTTTTTGCACATCTCTTGTTGTAAAACAGAAGTTTTTTTGATAATACAGTTTCTCAAAACCACAGCATCCATACAGGTTCTTATCTGTTGGCAACTACATGACCAAATGAAGCAAAAATGTTCTTGATCTACAACTACAAGACCAGCCATTTGATAAGTAAAATCTATGATAGTATACTACTCCATAGGTATAGTTCTCCAAGAATTAGATCAAAACTATATTGAAATCCAGCTGTGCACATTAGACTTCCTAGCTTACTACCTTGAAAATGATCAAGCCTTTAACCTATACCTATACCTAATCACACAAAACACTAGGGAGCAAAGTCTTATTTTCTATGGGTCAACCCAAAATTAATTTAATTGGGCTAATTAAGATCTCAGACAAAGAATATGGGATAGAAATGAAGTAACAAATTGACCCACTACTACCAATCGGTGTCACCACTTGCATCCCTATAAAACATCCTGTAGTCAGAAAGAAGTGATTTTGCAATCAAAACTCTTTTAACTTTGACTAATAATGCCGTAGCAGATGTTGGTTGTCAAATGAAAATTTAGAAACATATATTAATTGATTAAATGACATCAACACAATTTCTGCAGATTATACATGTATTCTGTCCATGATTTGTATTAAGAAACTAGAATAAATACAAAGCATCATAAATTTATTGTACAATGATCTATTGTTAGTACAAGAGATAATAAGTCCATGAAAGTTGATATATAAGAAGAGATGGTAACTTTCAGGGTTGTTACTAAAGAAATGTAATCAAAGCTATCCTCATATGTTATTCAAATACTCCCTCCAGTCCGGTTTCTAAGGTGCATATGGTGAAATCGCAAATACCAAGGAGCAATAGAACGTTTGTGACATTGCATTAGTCTAGCGATATTTTGGTTGGATCATTTTTTGTGACATGCATGCAATTACAGCACAACAATCGCCTCGGTATTCATCAAGTGCAGCTACTGATTTTTTTTATTGTATCAGTATTAATCATGCCAGAAGAAAAAGGGAAAAACACATGCCTGTTCGGTTCTGTCTGAGTTCAATCCTGTCTCAGTATACGAGTGTCGCCTAATATTAGGTACTTCCACTAAAACACAAGGACACTTTATATACATAGTTCAAAAATCTAGTATTTCACATGCCAAATATAAACAGGCATGAAATTAGTAGGAAGAAAAAGAATCCCTTATATGATGCAATTTCTATGATACAATTGCAAGCATGTCAATCCTATGATACAATTTCCATGTAAGTTTATGCTCAACTTCAATATTAGCTGCAACAGAGATTGCTCAGTAAGAATACATGTCAAGCAGAAATTATTAATGGGAAGGCATCGAAACATTGAACTAATATTTGAGGCAAATACATCCATATATTGAACTTTTAAGGGGAGAAATGCCTAAATGCCAAGAATAGTTGAGCTTACATGTGGGGATACTGCGCGTGGTAGTTGTTTTGCTTCAGCTGGGGAGTAGTCCATAGGGTTCCAACTCTTTCTGCCAGGTGGTACAAGGTTTTCATCCCATGTCACAAAGTAGAGATCCCCATCAAGATCACTCCCAGATGCTTCATTGGCATGTGGCCTCTCACCTTTCTTGGGGAAGACCAAGCAATCAACAAGGTGATGCAGTTCAGGCACATCAACAGCTTCAAGGATCCGGACATCCCTGGATGAAGGCAAGGATTCTTTGCCATTACAATAGTACCCACAATGGTCTCTGCATTTTTGTTTGCTGAGGAAAATCTTGGTCCATGCTTTACCAGACAATTATTGAGTGATGGAGATGATGCCCGGATAAAGCACTGTCCTTGCTCAAGGACCCCAAGTTCATCAAGGCAGCCCATCAACCACCTCCCCTTGGCCACAAAAATCCTTGTCTTCTCCAAAAGACCCAGTAGCTGTGAGGACCTTATAGCTAACAGCATTGCTTTCAGGTGTGGTTCAGTTCCAGGTGAAATGCCAGCACTCAGCATCAGTGCTGCAGTGTTTCCTTGCTCAGCACAAGAGGTGGTTACAATGTCAAAAGCAACATCAGTGTCCGACAAAATATTATTGAGATTAGATAACATGGATTCCTGCATTTGAGAAAAGATAGCATCCGGGACATTCAAGGAGGACAGTAATGTAATAATCTGACGATTTAAGAATCCTGGCTGAAACTTTGTCCATGAGACCACCTCTAACACAGTATGTTTAGACTCAAACTTGTGCATGCTTGGCCTCAGAGAAAGCCGTATCCCATTATTTTCTCCTTCCCAGACAGCTATAACACCCTTGAAGCCTGCATACCTAATCTGGTAAGCAGATGGGGGATTATCTGTCAATTGCAGCTTCTGAGCAACTTCAAGTGCAAGGTCGCACGTAATCTTACCAATTCCATCAGAGAAAATGTAACCATTGCGTTCAACTTCCTCGAGACACTCATTGACCTCATGCGGCTGCATCACCACCGTAGCATATGTAGATGAGAAGCACTGACCCATCCGAGCAGCGTGCTTTGCTACATTCTTACTTGTGAACCGCCCCATCCATTTCCTAATGGTTTCCACTGTTCTCATTCTGTCCTCTGCGAAGAACCAAGCTGACCTGTCTCTCAGCTGGTTTGATGAAAATGCAAGAAATGAGTACTTCCTGCCACACATGTGGAATCCCTCTGTCAAAAATGTTTTAATACGCTTGTACACTGTTGTCTTATGCAGGAACGAATTTGACATCAAATCTTTGACGATTTGCGCAGCAGATAAATTCAGCACATTACTGTTCAGTAGCTGCATACCCTCATCCATAAAAGTAACCCTCAGAAACCTGTCTGCGACTTCACGATAATGCCGGACGACACGATTAGAGCGCTCCACTTCAGGTGGCAGGCAATAAGCCTTGGTGGGCGTGACTACCAGCCTCCTTACCTCTGTATTGTCGTCCCCAATCTTGTTGCGAAGAAGTTTCGGGTTCCTGGCAACTCTATCCTGCAGATTCTTCAGCCTACCACATGCATCAAAAACTGGAAATTTATCCCCCCAAAATTCCCTCAAGGCAGCCACATTCACATCATCCTCCTTCCTCTGGAGCAAACCAAAGAATTCAGGCGTGAGGTGGTGTTGATTTATTACTCCCTTGTGCACCAAAGCATTCACGAGGAACAACACCGGAAACTTGAGACCCTCGGCGTGCTGCACGCAGAAGAACAGGTCCTGCATTCGCTCCCCAAACTCAGGCTCATCACGAACAGTGAGGCCCCTCCTGGCCCCCCTCCCACCACCGCAATCAACGATCGGCACCCTCCTATCCCTCATGTAGGCCAGCGCGCGTTCCATCTTTGGCCAGAACCGCGTCGAGAATGTGATTCTATATGCCCCGGACCGCCCAATCGCGCCACTGGGAGTGATGTCGGTGGTCCGTATCCACGGGTCATCGTCGTCCAGCAGGTCGAACGGCACGGACTCGTGGATGTCGTCATCCGCCGTGCGGTAATAAACCAGCGGTGCCGCCAACAGCCGCAGCCGGATCAGCAGCGAGCAGTCGAGCCGGAACACCCTGACTTCGGCGACGTCGCGGACGGGGAACTCGAGCTTGACGTCGCAGCGCATGACCACAGACTCGCGGAACTCCCGGACTTTGAATGCGGTGTCGCGGACGAAGATGAGGCGGCAAAACCCGTCGAACGGGTCGACGGAGAATTCGAGCCCAGAGGCCGGGCCGCGCCAGGCGGCGAGGAAGGCGTCCTTGGCCGGGAGATCCCCGACCTCGAGGCTCGAGCCAGGGAAGCGGAACGGCGAGACATTGCGGCGGCGGGAGGCCCGAAGGGAGCTGTCCTGCGCGGAGGCGGCGCGCAGGGGTTTCCCGGAGAGGATGAGCTCGGACCGCCCCGCTGCGTCGGCGGCGGCGCGCGCGCCCTCCGGGCGGCAAAGTGGACGAAGGCGTGCGGAGGCACGCGATCGTACTGTGGCGTCTGCGCGGCGGCTGAGATGACGGTGGGAAGAAGGAAGTCGGGATAGGCGTCCGGCGGGGTCCAGGAGGTCTTGACGCGGCAGCGCCACACCAAGCCCGCCTTCAACTCGAGAAAGTCGGCGAGATCGAGAGCCTTTACGGTGGCGTCAAATCCGCCCAGGCTAACCTGCGTGGTCACCAGGTCGCCCGCGCGCGGCGCCGGGGAGGGGGCTACCGCGCCCCGCAGCGATCCCATGGTGTGGCGATTGCCGCGGCTCCGTTGGTTGGATACCGCCGGTCGCCGGAGGCGAGAGCAACTGGCCCTTTTGGGAGGGGCCGCCGAGGGAGTTTTGCGGGCTTGATTTGGTTTTAATTAATTAATGGAATCGGAAGGGGTTTAAAATCTTTAACCGTAACGACTAACGAGGGACGGATGGGTGCAATGCGAAGTGTGTGTTGGTTCGGTTGGTTGGTTCAATGGCATCTTTGTCTTCAATCATTTTCACTTGAAGAAAGTAAGGGTGGTCTAAATGTAGACTTTATCATGAAGTTTATTACATTTACTACCTTTTTATTTATTGATATTTGATGATGTGACGTTGTATTTATTGAAGAAAGAGAGGAGACACTCAAGAAATCAAGTTTATATTAAACTCGACGTCTACCCTCGCATCGATACGGAAGACTCCACACTCCGCCGCGTTGGAGAACAATGTCATCGTTTACATCTTCCCTCCTAGATCCCGTGCACCGGCAGTGCTCGGCCTCGCCTTGGCCGACATCTCCTGCGCTTGCTCGCACCCTTGGAGCAAGAGAAGTGCCCCCGCCGCCGCCAAATCTTGGACCTCGAACGCTTGTTCTGCACCCGCCCCTCCCGTCCTCCCGCCAACTCCCACCCTTTCCCGCACGAGATCATGATTCACGCACTCGGCTCCATCTCCTCAAGCAGTGGCTGTAGATACGAGTTTCTAAGCCTGGGCAAAAAAAACCCGATACCCAGACCCGAATTACCCGAACCCGAGGTACCCGATCCTAAATTCGGATAGTGATTTTGATTACCCGAAATTAATTTGGGTAATTCGGGTAATATCCTCCGGTACTCAAACTACCCGAACTAACCAAAGTTTTGTATGTGTTTTTGTATTTATGATATGGTGTTAGTTGAACACTTGAACATATCTCCACATTAAAATATAATTCTCTATTTTTTTGAACAAATAACTATAATAAATGATTCTCTACAAATTGTTGTTAAAATTCTATACAATTACTGCAGAAATTATGTATAATGCTACTAAAATTTTATTTAGTTTGCTGATTTTTTAAAATTTGGGTATATCGGGTAATACTCGAACCCGAACTCGAACCCGAACCCGAATTATCGGGTATCCGAAATTTCTGGTAGTGTTTTTTCGGAGCTAATATTGGGTAGTAATTTTCATTACCCGAATTTTAAATTACCCGATCCGAACAAAACGGGTAACCCGAACGCCTAGGTTTACAAGTTTCTAGTCCCAAATTGAGGTACACCCCAATGAGAAATTTTGAAATCTGACACGTTATTCGTACGCCTTTAAATATGACCCAGATCATGCAAATTGTACGAACACATGGTGGATAAGTACCCATGTAGTTCAGTTGTGTGATGAGTGATTTCCCAACACTTGAGCGTTTCAGTTTGAGTGGCTTACCCTAACCTCTTTGCGAAAGCAAATGTGTGACTGTCTATCGGCTTGTGGTGTGCAGGTGTCACGCCTAGTGACAGTGGTCAATGGCGTGGAGAAGGTCGAGTAGAGGCCTTCCATGCCGATGGACTGAGAGCGGTGAAGGCCGGAAGCGAGGCTCGGACTGAGGGACCATGGGCGCCGGCGAACTAGCTGTGGTGGCTAGTACTTGGCACTGACGAGTGCGAGAAGACATGGAGATAGACCGAGTTGACCAAGTCAAGACGGCGGACGAGCGGGTCGAGCGGAGGCTCAGGGGACTCGGAGTCCGACCGGGCGAGGACAAGGTGGCTCGAGTCGAGCGGTTTGGTGGTTTGGGCCTCAAAACCATCCGAGGATGGTTTCCAAGTTTGGGCCTCAAAACCTAGGCGGAGCTTCCGAGGAAGCGGGGATGGCACCTGGCGGAATCCTGGAGGTTGCGTCAAGGTGACAGCAACTCCCGACAGGAAGCGGAGCCATCCATTCAAACGAGTGGCTGAGAGTTATCGACTTGGATTACAATGTCTTAGGGCTAGGTAATTCGGTCATGTATTTAGGGAGGTCTTTGGGAAATAGCCAAAGCCCTGTTAAATAGGGGATGAAGGGGTATCCTCATCCCATCTCTTGAACACTAATCATTTTGCCCCAACTCTTTCTCTCTAACCTCTCTCTAGTTCATGAGATCCCTAGGTTGATTTCACCAACCTCTGTAAGAACTTGAGTTTGTTGCGAGGAATCGGAGGTCGTAACCTCCGTAAGCCATGGTGGCTTTGATTTCTTGATCGTGTCCCCGTTTTTCTTGCGTTCTTCGCGTTTTACTTTTGCTCCCTCTTTGTTCCTGAGATGATTTCTCTTTGTAGGGAGTAACTCTTGAAAATCCGTTTGAACCAAGTTATTCGTAATCGTGAGGAGCATCTTTGCACTGAAGGGAGTACCTCACCGTGTGTTCGAGACTGCTTCCCATATGGGTGGAACTTGAGCGGTGTCGTGTATGACCAAAACCGGTGTGTCAAGCTCTTTGTCTTCTCCCGGTTGGTAAGTAGTGGCATCACCTTGCTTACAACCACTCGCATACAACTTAAATGTGCCTAAAACTGAAATTGGTTGTGAAACTCTGAAATTTGAAAAATTTATTCAGGTTGGGTCATTGGCTTGTTGTATGAACTTTGCTAGGGATAGTTCTACTTGCTATACATGAGATTGCTTTGAGATAGATCCTATCTTGTTTGCCATGTTTAGTTGTCTCTAGGAGGTGATACCCATTCCTTTCTCACACATAATGCTCTCTATTTTGGCTTCTAAAGTGATCTCTAGCTCAACCTGAGTCTTTGTTGGACACGTAGAGCTTTTCCTATTCTCACAGGATCACATCACTTAGAGCACCTTTCATTTTCTTAGCTCTATGTATGAAGCTTGTTGCACTAATTTTTGCATATCATGACATTTGTGGCCGGATCTTGAGTCTTGAGCTTTGATGAGCTTCATGTGTCAACAAGGGGGAGAGATGTGCATTTCATTCCATTCTCAGTCATCTACTTCCAAGGGGGAGATAGAGTGCATCTCATTGGCTTCATTAGTTTAGAGCTTCTTTGGTCAAGGGGGAGTTTTTGTGCTTCTTTTGCCTTAAGACGTTCAAATTGGTATCTTGTTTTGACTTTTCAATAGGTTTTCAATTGGTATCTTGCTCAGGAGGAGTTTTTGTTAGATGTGTTGAGCCGTCACTAGTACAGAAACCACCTTTGGCTGATTTCCAAAAACGGCTTTAGCCCCAGTGGAAATTACGCCCGGGGCTAAAGGGACTAAAAGTCCCCTCACAACGGCTCGTTGGTCAGACATTGTCAGGGGGACTTTTAGTCCTAGTTGGTGTTACCAACCGGGGCTAAAGGTCCACCTTTAGCCGCGGTTGGTAACACCAACCGGGGTTAGACCTTTAGCCCCGGTTTAAGGCACAAACCGAGGCTAATTGGGGGCTTTAGTCCCGGCTAGTTCTATGGACCGGGACTAAAGGCCCCCCCTATTTGAACTCTCTTCCTCCCCCTACCCGAGCCCGAGAGCTCATTTCTTCCCCTCTCTGTTCTTGCTCTTGTTCTTGGTGTTCTTCATTTTTCTTCATCTCCTCTTCGGTCATTGCTTCATTTGATCACTTCTACGCCTCCATCGACTTGTTGAAAGGTTACTATCTTCAACCTCTCATGTTTTAGCGGCAACATATATTGTTTCTTGTTCTAGATGTGATTTTTCTTTATGATTTTCTCTTTTTTGCCATTTTAAGTTTCATTCACTTGACATTGTTTGAAGATTTTGAACAAGACAACTAAAATTAGTATTCTAAGTATACACCTTTCATTTATAGGGTATTATATGTTCCACATTTCAAGATTAGTTTAGCTTAGTTTGAGAAATATATAGATTCTTATTAGGATATTATTAAATGATGAATTTATGGTGGATTGTTCTTGATTTATATATGTGCCACTTGAGCTCAAAATAATTATATATTTAGATGAAGAAGGTAGCTACCTAGAATACTTTAGTTGTATACATGGTAAATTTTAGTTGTTTTATTTTCTTTGTTTAGAATATAAGGAATTTATAATATCTAGTTTGAAAAATGAGTATATAGAGTAGATGACAACTGCTTCGGGACATTCGACCTCTGATCGGGTTCCAAAGCGACTAAGGCCAGACCTCCCTCTCATTACCTGTGGCAAGTGTATGCAAAAGACTGTGAAAGAGTACCGAGTAGGGAAGCCGGGTCCCAACAACGGTCGGATCTTCTATAAGTGTCCAGATCACAATGTGAGTTATATATTTTGTCACATTTGATGGTTATGGTTAATTTGTACCTATATTTCCTGATGATTTTGATTAAAGTGTTGATTTTTTATTTCTATTTTCAGTGGGATGACACTGGATGTCGCGGCTGGTACTGGGAGGAAGAGTATGTTACACACGTCACGAAGGCTATGAAGGCTGATGAGGCAGTGAGTCAACTCAAGAAGTCTGTCGATGCTTAGCAGAAGAATAATGATTTGTATGCTTTAGTTGGGATTGGTCGGGAGATCATTATGCTACTAAAGTACATTTTAGGTTTTCTGTGTATAGTGCTAGTGGTCTTAGCATACGCTATGTCGAGGCTTTCATAGAGCATACATTAGTATTTGTATGAATCAGAAATGACACATGATGGTGTTCCATCTCGATCATGTTATTTTAATGCAGACGACCTTTCGTTCGGTATTTTATAATTTCATTTTTTTGACCAAAATGAGAAATTTAATTATGTTTTGGGTCATATAATGCAGACGATGACACGCAATTGGATGTACAATGTTGATCGCCGCTCCAAAGAGTTCTTTGATGGCGTGCATGGTTTCTTAAGAGCGGCTGAGGCAAACAAGCGGAATGGTATTTTCATGTGTTGTCCATGCACCTTGTGCAAGAATTTGAAGGAATATTCTAGCTCAACGACTATTCACTCACACTTGTTGAAGTCGGGTTTCATGTCAAACTATATTTGTTGGACCAAGCATGGAGAAACCGGAATTATGATGGAAGAAGACGAAGAAGAACAATTGGACCCTGACGACATTATTGCTCAATATGGTGACTTCAATGATACTGCAATGGATGAAGCAGAAGAAGAAGAGGCAGAGGCAGGGGCAGGGGCAGGGGCAGAGGACACACTCTCTGAAGATGATGGTCTTGGTGAAGTCATTCGTGATGCACAAAGAGATTGTGAAAGTGAAAAAGAGAAAGCTAAGTTTGACCGCATGCTAGAGGATCACAAGAAACTACTATACCTGAGCGCCGAAGATTGGAAAAATAAGTTGGGTACAACACTGGAGTTGCTACAATGGAAGGCAAAAAATGGCATATCCGACAAGGCATTTGGGCAATTACTCAAGATTAATAAAAAGATGCTTCCAAAGCCTAACGAATTGCCTGCCACTACGTACGAAGCAAAACAGGTCGTGTGCCCTCTGGGATTAGAAATCCTGAAGATACATGCATGTCCTAATGACTGCATCCTGTACCATGGCAAGGACTACGAGAATTTGGATGAATGCCCCGTATGTAAAGCGTCGCGGTATAAGATCAGACGAGATGACCCTGGCGATGTTGAGGGTGAAGAGCGTCCTAGGAAGAAAATCCCTGCCAAAGTTATGTGGTATGCTCATATAATACCCCGCCTGAAACGTCTGTTCAGAAACAAGGACCATGCAAAGTTGTTGCGATGGCACAAAGAAGACCGTAAGACAGACAACATGTTGAGACACCCTGCTGATGGGTCCCAGTGGAGAGCAATTGACAGAGAATTCCCAGAGTTTGCAGAAGACGCAAGAAACTTAAGGTTCGGTTTGAGCACGGATGGTATGAATCCTTTTAGTGAGCAGAGCAGTAGTCATAGCACTTGGCATGTTACTCTATGTATCTACAACCTTCCACCATGGTTATGCATGAAGCGGAAGTTCATTATGATGCCGCTGCTGATCCAAGGCCCGAAGCAACCTGGCAACGACATCGATGTCTTCCTGAGGCCCTTAGTTGAGGAACTCCTGCTTTTATGGAGCAAACCAGGTGTACATGTGTGGGATGAGTACAAACAGGAACACTTCGACCTGTGAGCATTGTTGTACGTAACAATCAATGATTGACCTGCCCTAAGTAATCTTTTAGGACAGACAAACAAGGGATATAATGCATGCACACACTGTTTTGATGACCTTGACTCTGTGTATCTGAAAAAATGTCGAAATGTCGTGTACCTTGGCCATCGTCATTTTCTTCCTAAGAATCACCAAGCCAGAAAAAAAGGAAAGCATTGTAAAGAAGAAGTGAAACGAACCAAGCCTGATAACCAAACTGGAGAGGAGGTACTTGATATGGTCAAGGTTGTGCAAGTAGTCTTTGGAAAGGGAGAAGGGGTCGTACCAGTTCCAAAAGATGCTAATGGACGCGCACCCATGTGGAAGAAGAAGTCCATATTTTGGGAGCTACCCATTGGCATGTCCTAGAGGTCCGCCACGCGATCAACGTGATGCACTTGACAAAGAATGTATGTGTGAACCTGCTAGGATTCATGGTGTGTATGGAAAAAGGCAAAGATACACTTGAAGCATGACATGACTTGCAAGACATGAAAGAACGAGACAACCTGCATCCAAAGAAGACATAAGATGGACGCCATTATTTAAAGCCTGCTAGCTACACTCTTAGCAAAGAAGAGAAGGAAAGCATGTTTGAATGTCTAGGCAGCATCAAGGTCCTATCTGGATTTTCCTCCAATATAAAGAATATAATAAATGTGTTAGAGAAAAAATTCCTAAACTTAAAGTCTCATGACTGCCACGTGCTTATGACACAATTGCTTCCGGTTGCGTTAAGAGGAATTCTACCTCCACATTTACATCTAGCCACTGTGAAGCTATGTGCATTCCTTAATGCAATTTCTCAGAAGGCAACCGATCTAATGGAACTAGCTGCTCTACAGAATGATGTGGTCCAGTGCCTTGTCAGCTTTGAGTTGGTTTTCCCTCCATCCTTCTTTAATATCATGGAACACCTCCTAGTTCACATGGTCAAGGAGATTAGTATTCTCGGTCCTGTGTTCCTACACAACATGTTCCCCTTTGAAAGGTTCATGGGAGTCCTGAAAAATATGTTCACCAACGTGCTCGCCCAGAAGGAAGCATCACCAAGGGCTATGGGACAGAGGAAGTCATTGAGTTCTGTGTTGACTATATTCCCGACCTTGACCCAATTGGTGTTCCTGAATCAAGACACGAGGGGAGACTTAGTGGGAAAGGAACACTAGGGAAGAAAACATATATCGGTACGGGGGATGATTATTTCAACAAAGCACACTATATAGTTCTTCAAAACTCCTCCGTGGCGGAGCCATATGTCGAGGTACACAAGAAGTTCCTACGATCCGAGTTTTCAGGGAAGAATGAAGCTTGGATTATGCGTGAACACATGAAAACTTTCGGCGATTGGTTGCGCAAAAAATTTGTTGGTGATGATAGTATTGATGACCAACTGTATTTCTTGGTTAGACAACCATCATGGCACATCCTCACGTACAAAGCCTATGAGATAAATGGAAATATATTTTACATGGTAGACCAAGATAAAAGGAGCACCAACCAAAATAGTGGTGTCCGCGTAGATGCCATTGACCCAAATGGAAAAATGCAAACATATTATGGCCGCATAGTTGAGATTTGGGAACTATACTATGCACCTAATTTTAAAGTCCCTTTGTTTAAGTGCCAATGGGTGAAGATGACCGAGCCGGGGTAACAATTGACAAGGATTATGGGATGACAATAGTGGACCTCGACACTATTGGGTACAAAGACGAACCATTCGTCCTTGCTGCTGATGTGAATCAGGTGTTCTATGTAAAAGACATGTCTACAAAACCAAAGAAAAGAAAAAACGATGACAAATCAATCATCAATGAGCCCAAGCGTCACATAGTTCTTTCAGGGAAAAGAAATATTTTGGGAATTGAGGACAACTCAGACATGTCAGAACTTTACGAAAGGGATGACCAAATTGCGCCATTCAGTGTGACCAAAGACCCAAGCATAATTCTAAATGCCGAGGACGCTCCATGGTTACGACATGATCATGACCAAGGGACATATGTCAAGAAGAAGATCACTAATATGCCCACTTGATGTAGCTAGCTTAGCAGTGTGATGTCGATCAAGTGACATATGTATTGGGCATTTTGGTCAAATAAATAAAGATCTACATTTGTCAGTGATCAAATTAATGTTTACTAATACTTCTTTTGTAGTCATTTAGTGACTAATGAAGATCTACATTTGTCAGTGAAAAAGTTTAGTTCTAAGATGAATGATCTTGATGAGTTATAAAACCTTTGTACTCAAAAGTTTTTCATATAGGGTCATTTAGTGTCTCATTAACAATTTTCTATTTAAGGGTACACTTAAAGGTCGCATAATTGGACAATGAATGGTGAAACACAAATAGTTTAACGTTAAAATAATGCATAAACTAATTTCCTGTTAGTAACCAAGCATTTTATTTTTTTTAATTGAACAATATACTTTTGCATTAACCAAATTCTAATGGTTATTTACATTTATATTTGATATTATAAAAAAGGTAAAAGATTTTATGTTATACATTTTTCTAGTGTATAATAAAGCAAAAGGAAATTTAATGGTTATTTTTTAAAAATTTTGTGGCATGTATTTAATTTATTATGCAATTTAGAAGACCTAGAGCAATTTATATAGATATTAAACTATATACAAATACCAAAACCCTAAAATCTGGAAAGTAAATTTGGTTTGGCGCCTAAACATGGCTTTAGCCCCGGTTGGTATTACCAACCGGGGAGAAAGGTCCTTTAGCCCCGGTTGGTAATACCAACCTCGGCTAAAGGTGGCCTTCCTATATAAGGGCCGCGGCCGATCTATCTTCCTCCTCCCCTCTGTCTTCATCGATCTCTCGCACATGTACAACCGCGCGTCGCGGCCCTTCTTCCTCCAACCGCCGCCACGCCGTCGGAGGAGCCCGCAGCCGTCGGAGCACCGCCGTCAGAGCACCGTCGGAGGAGCCCCGCACCACCTCGCCGCCTCGCGACGCCTCGCTCGACTCGCGCCGTGACCTCGTCTTCCTCCAACCGCTGCCACGCCGTCGGATCGGAGGAGCCCGGCCGCCGCCATCCGAGCGCCGTCGGAGGAGCCCCGCACCGGCCCCCTGCACTGGCCCCGTGACACCTAGCTCGCCGCCTCGCGACGCCTTGGCCCGCCACCACCGCGCAATTCCGGGCGGCGACACCGCCACCACCGTCGCGCCCGAGCCCGCGCGCCGTCGTCGGAGTTCGTCACGCGCGCACGCGCGCCCTTTCCGGCCACCCGCGCCCGAGCCCGTCGTTGAAGTCTGCAGTCGGCGCCGCGTTGAAGCAGAGAAAAAGAAAGAAAGAAAGAAAGAAGAAAGAGAAAAAGAAGAAAAAGAAAGAAAGAAAGAAGAAAGAGAAAAAGAAATTAGAAAGAGAAGGTGAATTTAGATATGGATTTGTTAGTCTTAGCAAATTGATTTAGTTTTAGTTATATGTTTTAGTCTTAGCAAATTGATTTAGTTTTAGTTATATATTTTAGTCTTAGCAAATTGATTTTAGTCTTAGCAAATTGATTACTAGATGGATTTGTTAGAGAAATATTGACCTTATTAATTCCATTATTGCTAGAAAACATGTATATATATATGATTTGATATATAGATGGATTTGTTAGAGAAATATTGACCTTCCATTATTTATATTACTAGATGGATTTCTAAACCCTATAGATATACATCATAAGTGTCTACCCTAAACCCTAAACACTTTTATTACACACACACTACTTCGTGTTACCCTAAACCCCTAAGTGTGTACCCTTTTATTAGCAGATTATTACCATAAGTGTTGATTTGATATATATGCGTCTACCCTAAGTGTTACACACTTGTTTAGGGTTTACACACACACACACACACACACTTGTTTAGGGCCGGTTTGCAGACACACACAATCACAAACACACACACATACTTAGTGTCTACCCTAAACCCCTAAGTTTCTAAACCCTATAGATATACATCATAAGTGTCTACCCTAAGCCCGGCCTAAAAACTTTTATTACACACACACACACTTAGTGTCTACCCCAAGTGTGCCTAACTCTAAGTGTCTATCCTACCCTAAACCCTTTTATTAGTCACACAAAAGACTAAGTGCACGTCTACCCCAAGTGTGCCTAAACCCCTAAGTGTCTAGCCTAAACCCTTTTATTAGTCACACAAAGACACTGTGTCTACCCCAAGTGTGCCTAACTCTAAGTGTCTACCCGGCCTAAACCCTTTTATTAGTCACACAAAGACTAAGTGTCTACCCCAAGTGTGGCTAAACCCCTAAGTGTCTACCCCTAAGTGGTTATACTCTAAGTACGTGTTACACACTTAGTAAATTGCTACATTATACTTATACCTTGCAACGAATAAATTATGTGTTGCCATGTATCCATTGCTAAAGGGGGTTTTCTCTTGTAGTGCTTTGTTTTGCTTGGTTGCGTCGAGTCGTTGCCCATGTCTTTGGGGACCAAGTTTTTGGACTCGTTTTTGCTTCTCTCAAGTGACCCCGGTTTGACTTTCTTAGTTTTTGGTCATTTGGAGAGCTTTACCTTGTGGCTCAAATCTGAAATGCACTTGTGTTGACAATGCACTCATCAAGGAGGAGATTGCGAACACATGGTGGATAAGTATCCATGTAGTTCAGTTGTGTGATGAGTGATTGCCCAACACTTGAACGTTTCAGTTTGAGTGGCTTAATTCTAACCCTTGCGAAAGCATGTGTGTGCCTGTCTATCGGCTTGTGGTGTGCAGGTGCTATGCCTAGTGATAGTGGTCAATGGCGTGGAGAAGGTCGAGTAGAGGCTTGCCGTGCGGATGGACTGAGAGCGGTGAAGGACGGAAGCAGGGCTCGGACTGAGGGACCATGGGCGCCGGCGAACTAGCTGTGGTGGCTAGTACTTGGCACCGGCGAGTGTGAGAAGACATGGAGGTAGACCGAGTTGACCAAGTCAAGATGGCGGACGAGCGGGTCGAGTGGAGGCTCAGGGGACTCGGAGTCTGACCGGGTGAGGACAAGGTGGCTCGAGTCGAGCGGTTTGGTGGTTTGGGCCTCAAAACCATCCGAGGACGGTTTCCAAGTTTGGGCCTCAAAACTCGGGGTTCGATGGTTGAGCCCAAAGCTACTAGTGGCGGGTTTCCTGGGTTTGGGCCTCAAAACCTAGGCAGAGCTTCCAAGGAAGCGGGGATGGCATGTGGCGGAATCCTGGAGGTTGCGTCGAGGCGACGACAACTCCCGGTAGGAAGCGGGGCCATCCATTCAAACGACTGGCTGAGAGTTATCGACTTGGATTACAATGTCTTAGGGCTAGGTAATTCGGTCATGTATCTAGGGGGTCTTTGGGAAATAGCCAAAGCCCTGTTAAATAGGGGATGAAGGGGTATCCTCATCCCATCTCTTGAACACTAATCATTTTGTCCCAACTCTCTCTCTCTCTCTAACCTCTCTCTAGTTTATGAGATCCCTAGGTTGATTTCACCAACCTCTGTAAGAACTTGAGTTTGTTGCGAGGAATCGGAGGCCGTAACCTCCGTAAGCCATGGTGGCTTTGATTTCTTGATCGTGTCCCCGTTTTTCTTGTGTTCTTCGCATTTTGCTTTTGCTCCCTCTTTGTTCCTGAGATGATTTCTCTTTGTAGGGAGTAGCTCTGCAAATCCGTTTGAACCAAGTTGTTCGTAATCGTGAGGAGCATCTTTGCACCAAAGAGTTTCTCCTCAAACCTCACGAGTACGTAGATCGGGCGATTTCTTTGCGATGTTCTTTGTTCTTGAGCTTTTCCCCAAATCTCTTCTCCTCCCTTTGCTCTTAGCCAAATTGAGCGATGATTTCTTCGGGATAGCTCCCCAACTGCACTAGGATCATGCCTACAAAGTTTGGTTGCAGTTGGTGATCATTAGGTTGGGGTTTGGGAAGATTTAGCGGAGTGAAAACTGTTTTCGCGGGGTTCAGAGTTTCTGCTCGAGAGTGTCGGACCAGGCGTCGGACGACTTTCACTTAGCTCCGGACCATAGCAAGTGGTCCGGTGGTCTTGACCAGTGAACGTGTCAAGCAGTGAAGGGCGTCGGACCACCCTCCGGACCACTCGCTTTTGAGGCTCCGGACCATACCCCATTGGTCCGTTGGTCTCTGTCTGGGAGTCTACCACGCGTCGAACCAGTCGGCATAGTCCGACGGCCCCGTCCGATGGTCTGGTCCGGTGGTCAGGTGCTTACTGTGTGGTTTTGTCAGAGTTGAGGGTTAGCACCGGACTACTCTCCTTTGGTCCGAAGCTAGCACCGGACTAGTCCGGAGCCTGGTGTCCGGAGGTCGGGTGCTCCCTGCGTGATTTTGTGAGTCAGAGAAGAGTGTCGGACTAGGCGTCGGACCAGTCCGACGGTCTGCTGAAGAAGCATCGGACCAAGGCTCCGGACCTTGTGCTATGGTCCGGAGGTCCTGACAAGTGGTCCGACGGTTGCAGTTTTCGTGTGTTTTGCTTAGGTTCTTTCTTCTTTTCTGTAGAGGTTGAGAACTTGGTTTTCGGGGTTTCCAGTGAGTTTTCCTCCACTGTCGGCGAGCTCTCATTTCTCTGATTTCGTCTGAGTTTTGTTTTTGGGAAGAGTGGCCCGAATATTTCGAGAGAAATTTGAGGCTCCCATTCACCCCCCCTCTGGTCGCCGTTCTCGGTCCTTCAAATTGTTTTGAAAATTTAGTCTTTTCCAGAATTTCGCAATTTCAATAATTCTAGAAATCCTCTTGTACTCTTTGGATAAGGGAAAATGACATCATTGCCCCTCACTCTTTTTCCTTCCTATCCAGAACTCGCAACTTCGTCCTGCGCGGCGTGTAGCGGAGCCGCCCCGCCCCGCCCCGCCCCCGTAGGTATGCCGCTCTTCCTCCATGGCTCCACCGCCCTTCTCCTCCTCCTGCACCTCCCAGCCCCCACCGCTCCTCCTCCTCCTCCTCCTCCCAGCCTTGAAATCTTTTTGTGGTTGCTAGGGTTTGGAAGGGCAGTGCCGACCACGAGCAGGCAGGTCGTCCCCTTGGCACCTCTAGGCCGGCGGGTGAAGAGGTCGTCGTGACGCTGCTCCAAGGTAAGATCCCCCAATCTCCTTCCTCTGTAATGTATGTTTAGGGTTCTTGTTGATTTGGGACACAATCTAAATTGTGTCTCTTTTATTTGTTGTTGGTATCCGGTAGAATCGATCTCGATCTAGATGGAGAATTTATTGTGTGTTCAGTTTTCTCTGTTCACAACTACGTTTGATGTTGGTGATTCTGTTGATGTGGTACGCAAATGTGATGTGGTGAATAAACCCGCATAAATGTCTTTCAACTCAGTTGTTACAGAGGCAGAGGCTGCAGCAAGTAATGTAGGCCATGACAATGCCACAGAACAAGGAGATTACAGCAATCCTGCAGTTGTTTCTCATCCAATTGATTGGGACAGTCTGCTGTTAACTCCTCTTGTAGAAGAACAGATTGGTACTGCACTTCCTGTGATGGATGAGGATGTAGTGTATGAGTTTGTTGGCCTTAGAGCAGAAGATGAGAGAGCTGAACAAGCTAGGATGGCGGCCTAGAAGAATTCTCAAATTAATCTTGATGATGTAGAGCTACAAGATGCAGACTTGGCGGTTCATGATCATGTACCTGGTGAGAATTTTATTGTCTATGACAGGGATAACCCTCCAATGAAAGTTGGAACAATATATGCTAGTATGGATGATTTTAGGGCTGCAGTAAAACAACATGCTATAAAGGGGCAATTTCAGCTTGTAACAAAGAAATCTCGCACAAAATATTTCAATGGGAAATGCAGTCATGAGGGTTGTTCATGGACTATTTTAGCAAGGTTGATTAGTGATGGTCAACAAGTCAGGGTACTAACACTTCTCATATGCAGCACTCTAACACTTTTCATATATATGCATGGATGTCCTGTCATTTTTCTTATGCAACATGCTATCACTTTTTATTTTCACCACACTAATTGACATGTTTGTTTTAATTTGGTAGGTTGTAGTAAATGAAGGAGAGCATTTGTGTCCATCTACTAAAGATTTGATCACCAAGATGGGAAGCTACAAATGAGTAGGAGATAGGGCAATCCCTTTTCTAAAGAAGGATCCAAACATGCTTAAAAAGAGTCAGAGGAAAAGTATAATGTCACAATTGGGTACCCAACCGTGCATCTTGGGAGGGAGAAAGCAAGAGATAAACTTTTTGGTACATGGGAAGAGAGGTTTGGTTATTTGTTCAACATCAAGGCAGAGATTGAGCTCAAAATGCCAGGAAGTGTCGTAGAGATAGAGGTTGTGAATACTGAGCAAGGTGTATTTTTCCATAGGTTCTTTTGTTGTATGAAGCCAAGCATTGATGGATTCCTCAATGGTTGTAGGTCATTTTTGAGTATTGATTCTACAACTCTCAATGGTAGATGGAACGGGCACCTACCTTCAGCTACAACACTAGATGGGTGTTGATACTTCTTAACGTCATTACCAAAAGTAGAATAAATTCTATTTCTGATGCACGGTTATCAGAATAAGAGATATTCATGTGTAGTGAGTATTACTAAGGAAGATGAAGAACATAGCAATCATTTTCCCGTAATAGAACTGCTCTGCCTGCCCTACAAACGGGAGGAAGACTACAACTGACTCAACAAGACTGTCACTCCCGCGATCTACCTCACGATCCGGAATGTAGGGTACAATCGCAGATAAATACGGTCTAGGCACCACGCCTACACAATATCTATCATTTACCCATAGTACTGGTGGATAAACGTTATACGATCCTAAACATGCATATGATTCAGATCTAACTAAGCCAAGTATATAAGCATAATAGACTAAGAACAATATAACTAAAAACATAAACGAATAGAGTAAAGTCATAGACCATATAATGAAGTAGAGCAAAGTCATATCCATAATATTGAAGAACAATGAATAACTAAAGAGAGAATTACCAATAATCCTCTTGACAGATCCAGAAACCGATCGAAGATTGACTCCTTCTAGTTCTAATCCTATATAGCTATGCTAAACTAGAGATCTAGTTGAAGTGGTGGCTCTAGGCATGATCAAGGGCTTCTCCTCTTGAGATGGATGATGAATAATGAATTAGGTCAGAGAGGCTCTTCTCCTCAGGGTCAAGGGGCCTTCCTTATATAGCCTCCTCAAATGAACGTCGACCGTCGGATCAAACCAACCTTAATGGAGGGCTTAGATGTGATCTCAAAGGCGGTGGAGAGGTAGTCCCACAAGGCAGAGGTTGTTGGGCTCAGCCCTAGGGCGGCCGCCCCAAGGGGTAGGGCGGGCGCCCTGCCCCTGGGCCCGCTCGGTCTCTCGCTTCTTCCCGCGCCTTCTTGACTCTTCTAGAGTGTTCTTGTTTGTACGGATGATGATTATCTCTATGTAATGCTGACATGTGGGCCTTTCCTCCATATTTCCTGATATCCCCCTACCGAAATAGACATTCACCAAAACTCGTGGAATTTTGTCAGTATAAACCCTATTTCTAAGTATTGGTTTCATATAGATCCTTTTCCTTGTCTAGTTGATGGTTGATTTTGATACTTAAGGACTGTCAACAATGGGCACAACTGGATTTTTCTAGTTGCATTTGGTTTTTTGATGGTGAGACTACTGATAATTGGACTTGGTTTATGCAATAGTTGCAAAAGGCTATTGGTGATCCACCTCATCTAGCTATTAGTTCAGATGCTTGCAAGGGCTTAGAGAATGCAGTGAAAAAGGTATTCCCTTGGGCAGAGCATAGAAAATGTTTTATCCATCTAATGAAGAATTTTAGCAAAAAGTTTCAAGGGCAGGCATATGGGAGAATGTATCCTGCCGCCAGGACTTTTCAACCAGACTACCATGAATACTTGATGCAAAAGATGTATGCAGTAAACAAGGATGTTGAGACATGGTTGAAAAACAATCACAAGTTAAAGTGGATGAGGAGCCAATTCTCATAGGCAATAAAGTGTGATCATATCAACAACAATGTGGAAGAGGTTTGGAACAATTGGGACCTTAAGGACCTTCCAGTAGCTGACCTTGCTGACAAACTAAGGTCCAAATTCATGGAACTTTATGCTAGAAGGAGAAGAATAGGTGAAAAGTTTGAAGGACATGTAATGATGCCACTTGTTGTACGCCAGCTACATGCAATGACTCGGCAGGTTGGTCACTTGAAAATAGAAGCATGTGGAAGGGATGAAGCACAAGTGTCAGAGGTCATTGCTTCACAGAAGATCATAAGACATGTGGTGAATTTAAGGATCATGTATGTACCTGTAGGGAGTGGCAAGTGTCAGGTAAACCATGTGCACATGCTTTGGCACTCATCATCACATGTAGAAATGCTAAGATGGAAGACTACTTGGATCCTTATTATTTAGTGTACGGTTTTTAGACTTGCCTATGGTGGTGTGATCAAACCACTGCCTGATAAGTCTCAGTGGGTGCGTGTGCAACATGGATTCAAAGTGATGCCACCACTAGATAAGAGAGATCCTGGAAGACAAAGGAAAAATAGAATACCTAGCTTCCTAGAGAACAAGGGAAGCAAGCCTAGGGAAAAGACAAGTGGCAGGTTAAGTGTCCAAATTGCTTAGGTCTTGGCCATAGGAGTAACTCTCCAAAGTGCCCTCAATGGAACAAAGGAGGGGTAAATGTGTATGACTTTTTAAAATAATGCATACTTGCTGAATATTTTGTGCTCATCTCAATTTTAATGTACAGGAAAAGTCGAGCCAAGAAAGGGAAGGCTAGGAGGCATGCTGGTTGTAGCAAAGGTGATGCAACTCCTAGTCCATCCAAAAGGCAGAAGGTTGTAGTGGAAGAAGGCACAAGTGAAATCAACACTAGTCCTAGACCTGTTACAAGGAGACAAAGGTGATTCCTAAAAACTAAAATCAATACTAGCTAGTCTTAAAACCTATTGCATTTAATAACCTTTTTCATTTTTAGCCAATTGCAAATAACAATGGGGGAATTTGGAGGGACAAATCAAATCACTACAAGCCCCACAACAGTTGCAATAAGGTAAAAATCATTCACTTAGTGTGAAAGAAATGTGCATATTACCTCATGTATCGAACCATTCAAATTTACCTACGATATATAGTGAAATTGGAGAATGGACATGTACTACAATGACCACTCCAAGAAATAGGCTAGGTCTAAAGAAGAAACTCACTCCAAGGAAGGCGGAGAATATGGAATCTTGAATAATCGATGTTATGAAACTTTAGTCTATCTCCTTTAAATTCCGAGTCATCTTTTGTGTATGTGAACTTGTGGTTCTAAATGGCTGGATGACTCTTCTGTATGGCTAATGGTTGTTTTCATGTGAACTTTGTGAACCTATACTATTATCAGGTTGGGTAGATGGCTAAGGTGCTGCTGTGAACATATTTATTAAATCTATGTGAACATCTACTCTTATTAAATCTATGCTGAGATTATGCGCTTTTTTTATTAATTATCCTATAGTTGTATGACTGATTTTTTCATGTACGACACATTGTTTATATTTGTTTTGTGCAGAAATATTCCATCTTTATGAGAATTGGACCATCTAGAGGATATCCTGATTCTTAGGAGGCGTCCAGGAGGTGTCCAGGCTTTTTAGAATGAGCCAGGAGGTGTTCAGGAGGTGCCTAGGCCATTTGGAATGAGCAAGGGGCGGAAATGTCTTTTTGTCATGCTCCAAACAATGAAAACAACTCTCTGAAATTATTGAAATTGTGAAATCTTGTAAAATACTAAATTTCAAAACAATTTGCATGATCTGAGTCATATTTCTAAAGGCGTGCGAATTCCGGGTCAAGTTTCTTGCGGTGTGCGAATAACGGGTCAGATTTCAAAATTTCTCCGCCCTAATGCTCCATGACCTAACATCCCCAACTGATCTCTTCATAGCAACAACCTAACCCAAATCCAAAGAAAAAAGTCTACATAACCCCCTCAACTATTGAGGGAAGACTACTTAACCCCTTGAACTATAAAACCGATTATTCTACCGCCTGAACTATCAAAACCAGCCAAATAACATCTAGGCGGTTTTGAGGGTGGGTTTGCCTTTTTCTTTTTTATTTATTTCGGTTGAATCTTTGAAAAACATAAGAAATCATAGAAAAATCAAAAAATAGAAAATTCAATTTTGTTGGACTCCACATGAGTAGATCTACACATTGAACATATAATATAATATGCTTTAGTCGAAAGTTTTTTCTATAGATTTAGATCTATGTTTTTCTATAATTAATTATAAAAATCATAACTGCAATTTTTGTGGTCCAATTGTGGTGAATTTTTTATGGTAGGCTAATTATTGTATGCTTCAAACGTATTAAAATTTTTATACCCATTAGATCATGTATAATTTAGTTATAAGTTTATTTGAATTTAACTAAGGTATAAACATATATAAATCTATAACTAGGTTATAGTTGATCCAATGAGTATGATTTTTTTACTACATTTGAAGGATACAATAATTAGCCTACCATAAAAATTTCATCACAATTGGGCCACAAAAATTACAGTTATGATTTTTTAATTAATTATAGAAAAACATAGATCTAAATCTTAAAAAAACTTTCTACTAAAGCATATTATATTATATGTTCAATGTGTAGATCTACTCATGTGGAGTCTAAAAAAATTGAATTTTATATTTTATATTTTTTCTATGATTTATTATGTTGTTTCAAAGATTGAACCGAAATAAATAAAAAAGAAAAAGGCAAAACCACCCTCAAAACCGCCTAGAGGGGGTTATTTAGCCGGGTTTGATAGTTCAGGGGTAGAATAACCGGTTTTATAATTCAGGGAGTTAAATAATCTACCCCAATAGTTGAGGGGGTTACGTAGACTTTTTTCCAAATCCAAACCCAAAGTATTGGATCAGGGATGAATCGATTAACAAAGTCAAGTTCCCGGCGAGGGAGTGGTGGCCATGGAACCCAATCTTCGTTTGTCTCTGGTCCTATGACCTCTGCTCCGGCCGCAGGTGCTTGTGCGAGTACTCCTTCCATGACTTCTGCTCCGGCAACAGCTAGTGTTCATGTTCATGTCAGTACTCCTTCCGTCAATGCTTCTGCCTTTGGTGAATGGTGGCCAACATCATCTCCTAGCAAAGGGTAAGTCAGTCAAATCGATGGTTCTATGTACAGATTATTTTGGTATAGAATTGAGGTATACGAGATCTCGGACAAGGTCAAGATGATTTTTTTTTCTTTCTACTTTAGCAGCTAGCGTGTATCCATGCATATTAATGGACATGGAAAACTAAAAGAAGAAAATTCTAGTGCTTTGTCTGCATTGTAGTTATATGATACTTCCTCAACCCCGCATAAATTGGAGGACGATGAGAGCATCCGCGTGGATTTGGCAAATGCAATTTCGACGCCTGGCAATTTTTACCGACCCGCGCCGGTTAATCAACTTATTTGTAACTGATTCTCTCGGTTACCGGCCTGTTTCTGTATACAGTTTTGTCGATGCTACGCAAGCCCATCAGCTGGCCCAGTTACTCAGGTTCTCTCGGGGCGTGTTTGGTATGCGGTCAGGGGTGGCCCGAGCCCAAACGGTGCAACGCACCATGTTCGGTGCGCTTGGCCCGCGGGTCGGCCTGTCTCCCCACGTGCTTTTCCTCTCCCCCGGCCTGGCTCCGCAGCAAAGCTTCCCCCCTCCGTTTTCTAGGGCTTGGCTCTAGCGGCGCTCTCGCGGGCGATTTCGACCGCTTTCCCATGGCTCCCGCGAGCTCGGACGGGCTCGTGCGGGAACTGGAGGTTTCCTCCCGCGCTACCTGCCTGGTTTTCGCGGCGTCAACATAAGGCCCTCCCCTTCCTCTCTTCCTCCCCTTGCCTCCATTCCCACCTACTTCCGTGATAAATCGGTGGCGTGTTGAGGTGCTGGTGTCCGGCGACTAGGCGGGGTGGTGCTCTCGTCTCCCCTTGGTCGGATTTGGTCGCTTGCGGCGCCACTCCTCCATTGCTGTTGGGACTCCGGAAGGCGACGATCTTCTTCCTCATCTTGTGGATTTGGGCGGGCCCTGGTGTTGCGGTGGATCAGATCCGGTTCCTCTCCTTCCGGATCGTCCTCGTTTTCGTCCAGATCTGCTTGATTCGCGTTCATTCTTCTTCTTCTCCATCATTCGTCGGTTTTTGCTTCGTCCGCCGACCACCCCGAGGTGAAATCACACCCTAACCATTGCTTGTTTTTGTTCGTCTATGATGCTTTACGATTATGGTCTGAGTTGTTTATTTTGTAACCCATTTGTTGGTCTTTGTTAGGGTTTCTGGTGGGTCGCGGCGCCGCCCCTCCATAGCTGCTGGGACTCGGGAAGGCAGTGGTCTTCTTCCTGATCTTGTGGATTCCGACGGTTCCTGGTGGTGCGGTGGACCGGATCTGCTTCCTCTCCTTCCAGCTGTACCTCGGCTCCGTCCAGATCTGCTTCGTCCTTATTCAGTCGTCTTCTTCTCCGTCGTTCGTTGCTTTTTGCTTCCTCTGCCGACCACCCGAGGTGAAATCAAACCCTAACCTTGGCTTGTTATTGTTCTTCTGTGTTGCTGGTACTTCATATTCTACATGTGCTTTATGGTTAGGGTTTGAGTTGTTTATTTTGGCACCCATGTGTTGTTCTTTGTTACGGTTCAGTTGTTCATGATGCTTTTTATGGTTCATTTCGTTCATACCTGTCACTGGGAGGCATTTCAGTATGCAGCCGTGACTAGTGATGCCTATGCTGGTTCGTCGTACTTGATTATGCTCCGTTCTATGTCTTTTCTGTGTTGATTCTTTACATATTGTCACTGGGAGGCATCTCAATATGCAGCTATGGCTTGTCTTGCTTGCTCATATGGATTATGCTCTGTTCTATGTCACTGGGAGGCATTACTCTGATGCAGCCGTGACTTTTAAGTTCTTTCATCCTTTGTTTTCCTACCTCTGTCAATGATGATGTCCATGCTGTCACTGCTAGTTGAATCATGCATTGTTCATTACTCAATTTGATGCCTACCTGGGTCAATTAAACATGGTTTGTCTGCAATTGTATGTGAATGTAGATGGATTCTACTCAGAAAAGAGATGAGTTGGCCAAGCAAGCCTCTTCCTTGGTTGTAGTCATGGTGTCCTATGTTGCCAGTAGAATTAGGAGGCCTAACCTAGAACCAGACCCACTTGCATACAGTTTGAGAAGTGATGTTGACCAGCATAGGCAGCGTACACTTATGGCCATTTATAGGTCCACTGATAGAGAGTTCCTGTCCATGATTAGGATGACCAGAGCACCTTTTTTTGTCATGTGTGATCTATGTAGAAATAGAGGTCTTGTACCAGACAACAATGGTTCCTCTGTAGAAGAGCAGGTTTCTATGTTCCTGCTGATTGTGGGACACAACCAAAGGTTTAGGGTTATCCACCAGGCATTTAGGAGGTCAATTGAGACTGTGCACAGGCATTTCCACCAGGTTTTGTATGCTCTAGGTGAGCTTAGAAGTGACTTAATCAAGCCCCCCTCAACTGCCATTCATCCAAAGATCCTGGGGAGCCCTAGATGGAACCCTTATTTCAAGGTAATTCTGTCTTTGTAGCACTGCCTCCATAATTTATGTCCAAACACTAGCCTTAACACCAATGTACACATCTGTAGGACTGCATTGGTACCATTGATGGCACCCATTGCTTGGCTAAGGGGCCTAGAAGAGTACAGCAGGCTTTCAGGGGTAGGAAAAAGGAACCAACATAGAATATCATGGATGTTGTTAACTGGGACCTCAAGTTCACCTATGTCTTGGCTGACTGGAGGGATCAGCACATGATTCCCACATCCTAAATGATGCCATAGAGAGGGAAGATGGGTTCACTGTCCCTGAAGGTAACACAAACCACCTGTAATTTCCACTTGTGTCCATACCACCCAGTACACACTCATGATGCCCCTTCCACTGCTCCACTTGTAGGTAAAATGTACCTTGTAAATGCAGGCTATGCTTGCCGCAATGGTTTCCTACCTCCTTAAAGGGGTGTTAGGTACCATTTGTCTGAGTACAACAGCACCAACAGGCCAACCAATGCAAGAGAACTATTCAACCTCAGGCATTCCTCACTTAGGGTCACAATTGAGAGGGCTTTTGGGGCTTTGAAGAATAGATTTTGTATTCTAGACAACAAGCTCTTTCACCCATTCAAGACACATGTTAAGCTAGTCATTGCTTGCTGCATCCTCGATAACTGGATCCTTGGGTTTGGTATTGATCATTGTGTGCCAGATGAGGACTAGCTTCCACCCAACCAACCTGTCCATGAGCCTGTGCCTAATTTGATGGCAGAAGAAACAGTAGCCATGACTGCTAAGAGGGATGAAATCTGTAATGCCATGTGGGAGGGTAGGGGGAGCCATACGAACTGAGGTTTGGGTGTCTGTATCATGATGAACTATGTTTGTTGACCCAGTGTAGGAACATTTGATTTGTGAACTGTGTTTGTTATGTAATTATTCATGAATAATCTGAGACCTGTCTTCTTCTGTTCTCTACCTGACTGTTTGGTACTTACACCAGTTATGATGGTTGAACAAGTTCAGGCTAGGTTTGTGGCTGCTGCTAATATCTTGATTGCTGATGTTGAGGCTATTTCTGGAGAGGCAGTGCCTGTTGCACCTCCAGCAGCACCTGTCCAAGCCCCAACAGCAGCAACAGTAGGGCCCATGAGGTGGAACAACAATACCTCAGTCTTTGTGCTAAGGAGGATGGCCCAACTGCTGATTGATGGTACTAGGCCAGATAAGGTCTTTAAGGACAAGGATGTGAACTATGTGGCCAAGTGCTTGAAAGAGTACAGTGGTGATATAGTAAGCCCCACTCAGGTGTATAACCACTTGAGAAAGTGGAGGCAGAAGTGGTCTAGGGTGGCTAAGCTCAAGGAGCTAAGTGGTGCCCTTTGGGACAATGACACCAGTGCAATTATTCTGGACCAAGACCACTACCTAGGGCACTGCAAGGTAGATAATTGTTTTCCATCCTTCCCTTGTCTTTGCTAACCTAAACAACCTTCAACTACCCCACTTATTTGTCCTCATCTTGAACTGTCAGGACCACCCCAAGGTGCCAAATTTTTGAACTGCCCCATAAGGTTTTATACTGATATGGAGGCCATATTTGGGCACTCCATGGCCACTGGAAGGTATGTTGTAGGTTCTGGTGAGGCCCTTGGGGTGAACCAGGCTGGCAGTCAATCTGCTAAGATAGAGGGTGACTCTCAAACTGAGAAGAGCCCTGCTGAGAGGGGAGAAGGCACCAAGGTTACAGTCACTCAGTCCTAGGATGCAGCTGGCAACAAAAGAAAGAGGGGGACCTTTACTGAGGATGAGATGATCATGATCACCAACATGTCTGATGCTGTTAGGGATGTTGCCAGTGCACTTAGAGAGACATGGGCTGGTCATGTAGACCCAAACTTGTACCTTGTTGTCCTGGAGATGCCTGGCTTCACCACTGAGTCCTTAATCTATGCCTACACTTACCTTCTTGAGAACAAGGCCCTGGCTACTGGGTTTGTGAAGATGGAGAGCAACCATAGAGACATCTGGATGAGTCCTTCCTTGCTAAGAACTACTTCATGTAGTTTTGTCCAGCTTGGACTGCAAGGTCATGAGGGGGTTGACTGTAGAGATGTATAGTTCCTCCACCCCCTCTCCCACTCTCTCACCTTGTGTTTACACTTAGGTGTACCTTTTGTGCAGGGCTTTTGGCTGGCTGGCCCCTAATATTTTGAGTTAGTCTAGTTGGGAATTGACTTACTCTAGTGGAGAGTTGGATTCTATTTGTGCCCACATGGTTGAGGCACCCCTGGACTGTAACTGATAACTTGCTACCTTACTGTTATGGTCTATGATTCATGCTCTGTTGTTTTAATCTGTTGGTTTACTTTGTTGGTTTAGATTGTTGGCTTACTCTGTTGGTATTCATTTTTATGTTGTGGTGTTTACATGTGTGATTGAAAAGGCCTATGATGCAAATAAGTTTAAAAATGAGGTGGCTACATTTTGTTTACTGTTGTTTGGTTTTATTGTTGTTTGTTCAAGGTTGTCATCTAACTCATCTGAACCATCCATTCTCCTGCAACTCCTTTGGGTTGATGGCAAAGAATGGATGGTCAGATGGATTACATGGTTGTCTTGTCTTTGGCTTGAGTTTATTTGAAGTTACTTGCATGTTATGTAGCCACCTATGATTTGGTTTGAAAGGAAATAAGCACCACATCTTGAAGCTGAGGCCTAACTGTTATCCAAACTAACATGTCCATCATCTGGTCTGATGGAATCATCCACTGTTAACCACCTATTGGGTGAACAACAGTGAATGCTTCATTAGACTACATGGTTTCCATGTATCTGCTCTGCTCTTGTTGTTTCCTGTTTTGTTTGCAGTTATTTTGATATCCTGCTTAGGCACTAATGATATGAGAAAAGGTACAAATTAAACTCTTAACCTGTCTAGCTGAGGCCAACCATGTTGTACATAATTTGTATGTCATATTGTTCATTGGAAAGGAGGTTGAGATATACTGATTTGATATTTGTTGACTCTGTAGATCTTTAAGTTCCTTTCTGATATGCAGTGTGAGTTAACTTTTACACTATGCTTCCTATCTATGGGCATGAGACACATCCATATAGTGCTTTGACCATAGATTATCTATGGTGCATGTGCCTGTATGGGTGTGTTCCATGGCCACAATAGGCTGCACAAGTGTACACTACTTCTATTCTATGTTTTATTGTTGTGGCCAATGATGCAGATAAATACAACTTGAGGTGTCTTTTTCATGTATGGCTTGTGATGCAAAACTATGAAGTATAGTGTGGCTGTTATTGTTGACATGTGTTTTTTACTATCTTTCATGTCCGTTATCAAACCCTATTTGTACACATCCACCCTCTGCAACACCAGCTACTACCATTGGTTGTGTGATGGCAGTGAGTGGATGTGGACAATAGGGTTCCATAACAGGCATGGCCCTACTCTTGTACTGATGTTATGTTTTCATTACTATGCCACACATTGACTAGAAACAAGGCAAGTAATAAGCTGAGGCCATACATGTCTACTTTTCAGAAAATGGATAGTTACTATGTGTTTTTTTATGGGAGGAAACCTGAGATTTATATGACATAGCATGAGTGCAGTGACCAAGTGCTTGGCTTCAAGAATGCTAAATTCAAGAAGTACTGTGACTATGAACATGCAGTACATGATTTCGATGCTTATTTTGTTACCTCATCTACTCCTACTTGTTCATCTGTTGATGGTAAGCATGTTGGGCAAGATGTGCATGTTCCTCAAAACTCAGTGAAGAGTTTGGTTCATTGGAAGGATGTCACCATTGTTGCCCTGTTAGTTCTTGTCTGTGCTCTTTGGTTCAGGCTTTCGGTTTGCAGTACCTAAGGTGGCCTCTATCGGCCTTTGTTGGCCTCTGTTCTGTCCGAGCATCTGTTATTTTTGTAAGACTTGAATTTGTAACCTCTCTTGGTCTGTGATGCAAAACATAGTACTTGGTGCCTGTTGTTACTCTTTGCTATGTGTTTCTTTCATGTGTGCCATCAAACTCTTGTGAGGCATCACTTAATGCAGCACCAAGTTGTTGCTTGAGATGATGACACTGAATGATGTCCACAGAAGTTCCATGACAACCATGAGGTCTTAGTTCTTCTCTGTTCTTTGTTGAATTTGATTCTCCTTTTGGAAGGTAGGCATCTGTTATTTACCTACTGGGATGACTACACCCTGTCCACTTGCTGAGGCCAACAAAACTTCCAACTTTTGCCATTTTTTCCATTGAATATTTGCTGTATTTAGGGGGAGAATTTCAAACTGTAATCTGATGTACTTCTGGCCATGTAAACTGGAAGGCAAATGATGTATCAAGTTGTAATCTTTGAGCATTCACATGTAAACTGAGCACTTTGTTCATAATTGATCTTTGATCTTTGATCTTACAATTCGAAAATCTGTTGATGTTAGTTCAAAAACCTGTCATATTTGGACGTTTTGGTTTTGTTGCGCTGTTGATGCCTGGGAATCCTGGGAGGTTCCCAGCCAGGCCGGCTACCAAACAGCACCTTCTTTGGACGGTTAATGGCAGTTGGGTTCCCGGCCTAGCTCCCCAGGAGCTATGTACCAAACACGCCCTCGATTACTCGGTCGACGTCGCCGGGGCCAGGACCCGAGATGGGGATGGGTGGCCTTTCCAGGTCCTACCAGTCGGAGACATCTCCACTCTCCTCGGCGGCTCCCTTGGTTCATGTGCATCCGGACGTCGCCGGCTCCGCCCTACAGGTTCGCCAACCTCTTCTTCAACAGACACCGCCGCCTCTCTCCCTCCTCAATGACTTTCTCCTCCCCTGCTCCCCAGGTTTGTTGCCAGCGTCACTCTACAACTCACCTTGGTGGGTGTCCGGGCTGAGGCAGCGTCAGATGCAGGGATCGCCCATGAATCTGCACCAACGACCTCGCAGGGCTCCGCCGATGGGGCACCAGCAGAGGTGCTGGCTATACCGCCCAAGAATCTGCCCACCCGGGAGTCACAACCCGTTTGTCCGTCTGTAGGAAACGTTGCAAGAATACAGTTCAGGTATGACTGTTCTTTGTTTTTTTCATTGATTTCAGCATGTGCAATACAGCACCTTGGATCTGCTACATTGCTTGCTACTGGATTTCTAGCTCGAATATGTCCCCTCTCATCTCCCTCAACATTTTAGTTACTCTCTGTAATTGGTTTCTTCTGAATGCGGCAGTTTTATTGTAGTAAAAAAGTAAGTATATTCAACATTATTTCAGGATAGGGCAAATGAATTGACTCATAAATGATATAAAAAGAGTTGTGTCCAGATTTTTTTATTATATCTCCAGCTTCTAGGTGTAGTACATGAAGGCTCCTGGGCACAGTTTCACATCCTCAGCTGTTTTGTTATTGCTATATGATCAAGGAAAAGTAGGTTATATTTTATATGTTAAAACTTAAAATAGAGGTTACTAACTCATATTTCTGGTTCATGTCAACAAAAAAAACCAGTACAAGTTCACAATGTGTACTCATATTCTTTTGCAAAACTGATTTATTTTTTATCTTCACTATGGGCTATTGAGAGTCCCCATGTGTTTTGGTTTTAAGTAATTGATGAAACCCACCTAAGTACTAACCTTGATCTCTAAGTGTGAATCATGAGATAGGTTGGTACATACCATGTGATGGAGCAAGGTGAATCAAGTGGATGACACAAGCTCTAGCATGGTGGTGGAAAGGAAAATGGTGAGAAGGCAAAGGTGATTGCTAGGAACCATTCTCGGTTTGGTGATCAAGACATCATAGAGGATGTGATCACATTTAGGATAGATAGCCGTAATATCAAGGAGGGAGCTCTTAAGTATGATTACGGTTATTATGTGCCACTAAGTTCATATGAATTGCATTAAAATCAATGGAACTAGTGGAAACAACCAACTTAATCCAAGATAATTGTGAACTAAAAGCTAACACATGTGCACAAGTGTTGAGATCACTTAGTGTTGGCTCTTGAAAGCTTGGAAGAAGTTGGGAGCAGTTGGAGAACTGTTGAGCAGCTCAAAAGAGCTTCGGACAGAGGTCCGGACGCTAGTGTATGGGGCTGTCCGGACCATCATTGATGGGTCCAGAGGCATACCCTAGGTCAGCTCAGCAGGTAGAGGCATCCGGACGCAAGTGTTGGTCCGGACGCAGGGCACCGGACGTGCGTCCGGAGTCCTTGCCCTCTCTGTTGTCTCTGGTGGAGATGATCTGGACGCGGGTTTTAGTCCGGACGGTGAACACCGGACGCGCGTCCGGGTGTTGGAGGCTTACTGGACCCTCTCTGCTTGGGGTCCGGTCGCTGGAGGCGTTGGTCCGGATCCACACTGTTGCGTGCGTCCGGATCCATGTGGCGCTCTGTGGTGCGCTGAATCGCACGCGGGAAGCTGACGTTTGAACCAGGGGCTCAACTGGGCGCATGGGTGATGGTCCGGACGGCGCTGCGCGCGTCCGGAACCTGCGACCGGAGTCTGGCTCAGAGCCGTTGGGGCTCGGTGGTGAAAGGGTCCGGACGCTATTGATGGACCCATGTGAAAAGTGCGTCCGGAGGTACGCAGAGAAGAGGAAAAAGGGTGGAAACGGCTAGTGTTTGAGTGTGGGCTATATAAGGTGATATGGCCGGCCCTTGAGGTACTCTCTTGCACATACACATCACTCATACACTTGTGCTTGCTTGAGAAGCTTCCACCACTCATCCTCTAAACATATTTGACATATTCTAGAGAGATTGAGTGAATCCAAGTGCATTGCTTTTTGATTGCATACTAGTGGCACTTGGTGATCGTCGTCATCGCGGAGCTCTTGTTATTCTTGGAGGTTGCCACCTCCTAGACGGCTTGGTGCGACGAGGATTGTTGAGCGGAGGAAGGTGATTGTCTCTAACTCCGATCGGTGGATTGTGAGGGGTTCTTGAACCTACCCTGCGGGAGTTCGTGAAAGGTATCTCTAGTGGATTGCTCGTAGCTTGGGGATCCCCATCTTGTGTTGGTTGTGCGGCACCCTAAACGGGTTTGGCTTGGATTTCCAATTAGCGCGTGAACCTCTAAGTGGGTGTATCACTACAATGAGGACTAGCTTATTGGCAAACAAGTGAACCTCGGTAAAAAAATATTGTGTCTCATTGTCTCTCTACCGAGGATTCATCTTGTGTTTGATTGGTTATCTATTGGCTTATCTCTTCACATTGGTATAACCATTCTATCTCTAGCTTTGCATTACATTCTTTACATTCTTGCAAAGTAGAGCCTCTAGCTTAGCTTGTGTAGCTTAGTCTAGTAGCACTAGTGATCTAGCTCTTGTGTGTGACATAGAACATATCTTGCTAGTAACTAGAATTGGTAGGTGGCTTTCCTAACCTTAGAGCTAGAGCAAACTTGCTTATAGCCGTGTTTTATTCTAACAAGTTTGCTTAAGTGTTGTTGTAGAAAATTTAATTAGGCTATTCACCCCCCTCTAGCCATACCTAGACCTTTCAGCTATGACATTGTTTCTATATACATGGTTTATTTCAACCTCAGCTATCGCCATATACATCATATTTTTGGTCAGGCATGTACTATGTAAGTTAGAAATAACAACACAGAAATGCCCTCCTTTCTTTGCATGTTGACATTAATCTCATAGTCTTCTTTTGTTTTGCTTCCAAATATAAGCACGGATGACCAAAACGGCAAAACATTTACGAATGTGCTACATATTTGACTCTCCCCTTTTATTTAGGCGTTGTCCACTAATCTTCATCTACAGTTTGTTGTGGTAATCGACATCAAATCATGTATGCTTTGCTGTAGTTAGGGAGCAATGATATATATGTTCGTAATGAATAATAAAAAAATTCAACCATCATCAGTCTAGACCATCATTTGAATTTAGTTTAGCAGCTTTATGTTTTATACAACGCATATGGGTAGGATATCATAATAGTTGATCTAACATATTAGTTTTGTCTTTATTCAATGTTCAACCACGGTGAAATGTGTCATCGTCCCATACTGAAACTCGCTTGCCTAAAATTCATCCCTTCAAATTTAGCAACCACCTAAGAAAACTATTGGTCAAAAAAGCAATACAGCTGAACCAGAACATGGGAACACAGCCAGCGATTCAGAGTAAGACCCCAAACGCTTTGTCCATTCCCTGTTTACATTTTAGGATTCGTAATGAGTAATGGCATAGCTATATGCATTATGAAATAGTGCACATTCAGGCCAGATGCCACATGCAAAGTGCAAGCTAGACCATACTGATTCTCATTATACAGAGACAATAGGGTCTCAGGGTCTCAGGGTCTCATTGTCGCTCCCATAGATACCCAGCACGAACCGACGCAGCAGAGCGCGCCCCCTTGTGCTAGTAGATTTTAGTTACAACTTCTTTGTTAATTATAAGGTGCCATCGATTGTGTGTTTGTAGATGCAAATTTGTGTTAGCTTGTGTTGTACATCTATTTTGTTGTACTGCTAGTGATATCTGAGAAAAATGTTGCTTGTAGGTTATACCCACAAGGAGGGTCACAAATTACCTGTACTCAAATCCATTTGCTAACCATCCAAATAGAATTAATATTCCTGAAAAGGGCTTTGCTGTGGTACCTCCAAATGACTGTGAGCCGTCGATCTAAATGATTTTTATCATATATTACCTTCTAGGAGGTAATAGAAACATAAGGAATTTTTTTCCAATTAGATCTAATTGCATATCTTATTAAATCTCACTTCCATGCATGATGTAAATTGTAATCAACAAACTAATATTCCTATGTTTGTGATAACGTGACATATCATACTAAGATGATTTTTAAATATTTTAGTAATATTTTCTTTTTCCACATATGTTTGCATGTACGTCACTTGCTAAATACACATATATGTATGCCTAATATTTTTTGTGCCTAGTCATTTTATGTAATGATCCCAACATGCAACAACTTTAAGACCTCTTTCTTAACAACCTCTCTCATCACATTATTTAGTCTACATTGGGGCTCTCTAGATGGTGCAATTTCTGGATCAGTTGAGATGCGATGGGTGCAAAGAACAGGGCCAATGCCTCTAAGATCTTGGAGTGAATATCCAAAAGTAGCATGATGCTTTTTTAAAACAGTTATAAGGTGTAAAGATTCTTCTTGAGATAATTTATCACTTATAATTACTAGAGAATCTTGATCATTATTTAGAAAAAAACATATTTAAGACCAGCAGGCAAAGGTATAAGTTCAATAGAGGGCTTAGGTGGCTCTAGTAATTCATCGAGAGGTTCAGGATCGATGGGATCCTCATCCTCTTCTTCAATGAAGAACTAAGCATCATCATCTAAATCTGGTTCATTTAATTCTTCAAAATATATAACTTTAATTTCCTCTATTGGATCTAGAAAAAAAGGCAGCTCTTTCTTGGTTTTTAAAGAATGAATTATAGGAACGGAGAGCTTAATTTTTTTTAATCTAATATCTAGTTTTCCTATTTGGCCTTCTTGAATAAGTCGCCCTATTGGTAAGCCTATCAACACGTCAAACTCTCAAACATCAAAGATGTGGAAATTTAAGAGGACTTGGAATCCATTAACATAAATAGGAAAGGAACATATTACTCCTGAGTTAGAAATAATGTGGCCTGAAAGACTTTTTAGTATTTTAGTTGTAGGGATTAATGACATGTCTTTCAAAAATCTTTTTGCAAACAAAGCAGACATGATATTAATACTTACAACAGGATTATAAAGAGCATCAAAAGGATCTTTATCAATTTGACATTTAAGAGTGATAGAGGAAGAATTTAAACGAATAAGATCATATGAAAGTTCTGATTCTTCTAACCACTCATCACTCAAAACAAAGATTAACTATTTTTGTTGTCTCTTTAAAGAACTTTACCTCATCAGGATGAACATGATTTAAAACTTTGGATTTATATCCTTGAGGTTTCATAATTACTTGATAATTTGAGGTATTTCCATAATCATCGAAACGTTCATCCTCAAAATCAAGCATAAAATCAGGAAGTGAAGTTATTCTCTTTTCTTTTTCAAATAGTTCAGGTTTTATACTAGCTAAAGGTTTAAAAGATTCACACAAAGGATCAGATTTAGCTAGTTGAGTTTCTACTTCTATCAACTCTTCTTTTTCAGCAGAAAGATCATTTAAGATATTCATAAGAATTGTTTTAGCATGTGTAGCAGTAATATACATAAAAGCTCCTCCTGCAGTCAAATTAAGATATTCTCTAGTTTTTTCATTGAGGCCTAAAAAGAAATGTTGCAAAAGCATAGGTTCTGGCAAAGCAAGACAAGGTCCCGAATTCACAAAATTGTCAAAACGCTCCCAAGCCTTACCTAGTGATTCGTTATCTATTTGTTTAAAGCCTATTATTTCCAAACGAAGTTTAGCGACTCTATCGATAGGGAAAAAATTAAGACAAAAGTTATAACATAACATTTCTCAATCTCATTGACTACTCCCAACATGACACTTATACCAATGTTTGGCTTTTCCCGTTAGTGAGAACGGAAAGAGCTTCCACCTTAACGTTTCATTACTCATGCCTTCAATATGAAGACATGAACATGTCTTTTCAAAATCATTTAAATGGGAATAGGGATTTTCGATAGAATTGCCAGAAAAAGTGTTTTCCTGAACTAAGCGAATTAACTTCGAGCTTAGTTCATAGTCAGGGGATGTGATAGGTTTAGATGATTCTACTAGCTGCAAACTTAAACCCGATGGTGCTCCAAATTGATATAAAAGTTGATGTGTGGATTCCATTTAAAAAGGTAAAAACAAAACAAGAAAGTAAACAAAGCAAAGATAAAAGTATAATACAAGATTAAGCTAAACTTAAAGTCAATCTCAAAGAAGAAACAACAGTTCCCCGGCAACGACGCTAGAAATGCTTGTTGATGTTTCTTAGAGCACACGAGTAAATTAGTTATCCGCAAGCGCACAGATAAACAACGATGTAGCACTTCACCGAGATAACATAGTTTTAAATATCGAACCCAAAGGAATGGTGTATGAGGATGACTAAGTCTATATTAACTTAATCCATTTCACAACCAAGTATAGATAACTATTGATAAGAGGAGAAAGTTCCAAGGACTTTCTAGTTCTGGTCACTGGGTAAGCTTTATCTTTTATGATCTTTAAGGACGATGACTTAAATAAGAGAAGAAAATAGAGTTCTCTCCTACTAAGCACCTATATATCTACCAAACCTATTACGGGAAACGGACTACAGAGGAATCAGCATAGCTATAAGAGTCACCTATGCAAGCTACCGTTATCTAGAAAACCAGGGGACAATTGCAAGTAATCTTAGCCTAGGCACCACGCCTACACTACGAATTACTACTTCAATCAAGTAATGATCAAGATCAAAGCACTTAAGAAGATTTACAAACATAAAGAACAATAAGAGTAAATGCTTACTTGAACCAGAAGTCGAATACCAGGGTATCTTAGAATACAGATAATGTGCGAGAGGAATCTGATCCCAAAGAATACATCAATGAAGAATAACCGACAGGCTGGAACTCCTCCAAAACTCTACTCTCCAACTCTAAATATCTAATCTCTAAATAGAGCTAGATCTACATAGATCTAGTCTCTCTTGAATTGATGGCCTAGATCTACTAGATAGGAATTAGGGTTTTAGCTCTCGAGCTTCTGATCTAGCTTGGCTCCAGGGGGTAGATGCCTCTATTTATAGTCCGGAGGGATGCACGACAGCCGTTGGATCAAACCGACTTAAGGTAGGGCTCAGATTAATCTTCAAAGGCGGTGGAGGAAGCTTCCAGAAGACGGCGGCCTAGTGGTCCCAGGGGTGCCACCCGGTCCCACCTAGTGCCGGTCGGCCCCACCTAGAGGGGTTTGGGGCCCCGCTTTGCTCCGGTGTCTACGGGATCCTTCGTGAGTAGATTGGCATGTGTATCTTCGCGGTATTTGTTCAATATATTCTCTGATTTGTTTCTCTTTATTGCTCTTTTCTGGAATGGTCCCTGGAAAATAATAAAACACCAAAACTCTGGAATTTGTTAGATAAAGCCCTATATTTCTAGATTTTATATGTGATTGATCCATTTATTCTTTATAATTGTATTAAAAGTTGACGCTAACGACCGTCAACAGAAGGTCTTCCAAATCGCAACTCATAAGAAGTCTTTTTCTTGAAAGCCCAAAGAAAAATGTGATTGGAGACATAACAAGCATAATTGATTGCTTCGGTCCAATATCTCCTAGGAGTCCTATGCTCATCGAGCATCGTCCTAGCCATCTCAACAAGGGTCTAATTTTTGTGCTCAACAATACCATTCTTCTCAGGGACATAAGGAGAGGAAAGCTGATGCTTGTTGACATTTCTTAACGTCATCACAAAGGACATAGGTCCCCAGCAATGACACTAGAAATGTAGGGTCACATATACTAGCATCACTTAAGTTAAGTTGTCATCCCTAGCATGATACCAGAGACGTGGTAGTATTTATAATCATGATACTTACTCAATAGAATAAAGGTTATCCGCAAGCACACAGATAAAATACACCCATTGTAGCATTTCACCCAGGAAAGTTTCGAGTATCATTTTTTATACTTTCCCACTAGGAAGGATCTAGGATGATAATAAAGATAGTATCTATAACTTTTTCACGCACACATGATAATACTATATAGACTATTGACATGAGCACTCTTATCCACATCTTGCTAGTCTACTTTGCATCCCTCTTGATATTGCGACATTTCCTATAACTCAACCCGATCATACACTTCTCTACACACCAATGACTGGTCAAATGAAATGCCCTACATGTTATACCTTCGCCTTGAGCATTTCATTCCATCTCCTTCTCCAATGTTGATGCGACACATCCACCAACATATCACCAAATGATATGATCCACTTCATATCATCATGTGACATATTGGTTCATCGATCTTGACTTCACTTGCCCTTCACTGTTGCCTTCGTCCATTGGCACCAAGTCTCGCTCAAGCCTCCTGCCACGCTGGTCAAACGCTTCAAAGCCTCCAACTTGTCCTTCATGCTTGCAACCAGTCCATCAAGCCAAGTTATGCCTTGATCTTCTCCATCTTGCCACATGACTCCATGTCATGTATCATGTCCAATAAGTTCCTTCATCATCAAATTGAACACTATTAATATGCACAATTCATCTCTCCACCATGACTTTATTTGTTGCTCACACTTGTGTACCTATGGACTAAATCACCTATGTATCTCACATTAAACACATATTAGTCCACCTAAGTTATCACACAATTACCAAAACTAGAGAAGGACTTTTATAGGGCTTAGATAGAACACTCATATCACCATGAACCCCTTTCACATCCTTTACCACAAGCTCCTCGCCACCTAGCAAAAGGTAAGAGCTTGGAGGAATAGCTCACCTTAGATGCCAAAATGGATCTCAACATGGCCCTTGAAGGGATCATTTGCCTTAACATCACACAAGAAAGTAGATGACTATCTTTGCTCTAGTTCGACCTTAGAGCCAAGCTAAAAAATTAGATCTCTCTGGGGATATTGAGAGAACAAGAGCCAAACAAGCCACCACATCTCCAATATCAAGACCAGAGATGCCAACTCTAAATCCTTCCACCTAGGGTTAATATGAGGTGATGAAAGAACCACATCCAAAGGTTGCACAAGGGTTAGGCTGGATGGTCTCCCACAATGAAAAGTTACCAATGGTCGAGGACCACTTACTAAACTCATGCCTCGTCTGCCATAGCAACAAATTGACCTAAACTAGGATTGCCTACAAATAAAACCTCATAAGCTAGGCACCTTGTTGCCGACTTCATGGAAATAGAGATCAAAGGAGCGGTTAACCAAATGCCTTATAACAAAGCTTCAAGCTGGACATTTTTACTAGTGCTTTTTTAAAGAATGTTGGGACATTGTGAAAACAGATGCTATGAAAGCGACAACGCTTTCTACCTTCTATGCATCTTCAACTCGTGGGTAGCTTTGTGCGGTCTCCTCCACCTTCAACCTGTGGCCAAGAACGAGCGTGGTGCATGGGTAGAGGAAGAGGTTTGAAAAGGGAGGTGGGGCGCCATACATCATGGTAGCACACATGGATGAGCATATGATGATGCTCTACCATAGAGAGGAGGTACAACATTGGACCATGGGGAGGAAGGGGCAGTGTAATCATTGGGTAATAGGGAGGAATGGGAAAGGGAGGTGGCATATGGCCAGACATGTTAGTGTCTCATTCCATGGTTCATTTTCCCAAATCAAACACAAATTAGAATGACTATATTAGTTTGTCCATTCTTAACCAAAGAAGAAACAAGATCATCCCATCCCCAAAGCCTAGATAGAATCATTCCATCCCACCGTCTCCCCTAAACAAAATGTTAAACTAACTCAATAATGAACAACCGGCCATCTTCTTCCTCATGTCGATCTAAAACAATGTTCTTATCATTCATGTGTAATGGGATGGGCACATGAACCACATCTGAAGCTAGCTCATCTTGTAATTGTAAATATAGCTGCATGAATGAAAGCGAAACATGATAGCGTGTTGCAAGGATTCGACCCATATTAATTTTATGTGTTGCAGTCAGCCAAGTTTGGTAGTCATACTTTGGTTTGTCTACAATCATGTCTACTGGATATGGCCAGATATATCATAGGCTTGATAGGGTGGTGCCTGGTGGATAAGTTCTCCAACTTATGCAATTATACATTTTCACTCCACAAGTACCTCGACTAATTCCTTTCCTACATAGTGTTAGTTTTTAGTTATAACGGGAACAAGCGGACATAAACAATTTAAGGAGTGAATTAACTTACATCTCTTGTTAAATACCCTTGCTTCATACCCTCATGAATTCATAGTCCAAAGTTATCCCTACAAAGTAATCTAAAAACCATCCTCTGATGTGGAAGAAATGTATGAGATATGCAATCAATTTCTATTGGGTATATGGTCTTCGGGTACCCATGCAACGATGTCAAATGCTTCTCGCACCACCAGGGTTATTATTGTTGCCGGTTTGCATTGAAACAGCCTATGTACGCGTGCATGATGTCAACCCTCGAGGAAGCAGTGAAGCACATTGTTTTTTATAAAAATTACGTACTGTATTACTCACGTGTCTATGGAGTATATGTATATATGTGTAAAAAAAACACCATACCAGTTCAATGACCAAAGGCACATATGCTGCAATTTAAAACATTTCAAATTAATTTGCAGTCCCCCATAGGAACCAATGGTTGACATAATAGTGTTTTGCAGTGCGTCAAATGTGAATAAATACCGACATCTCAAATTTGCTGCACATCTGGTGTGAGAGAACGCAGTGCTCATAGCATGCTAGTTAATTTCGTTCACTGTTTGCTGACGAGCTCCTTCACAAATGCGACCACCTTGGGCACATCGACCGTCCATGCGACTGAAATCGGCGAGTAGCCAGTCCACGGGTTCTCTGAATTCCACCTACACCAACCAACGTGATGTAGCAGCAAGTGACGATGAGTTACGATCTCTAAGGTGCAAGAAAAAAAAAATGCAAACCATCGCTTACTTCTTCAGTAACATGTCCATGGAAGTATGCCCGACGCAGATGCCCTGAGTCTCCACCCTCACCACGCCCTCCTTGAAGGTGAATAGCTCCGGACGAACTAGTGCGGCAAAGCTCACCGGATCATGGAGGAAAATCACTGAGCCAAACCAGAAACATGAGCTCAAAATGTCCTGACTCTGAAGATGGCAACGCATATAACACAAAGCTATTGTATTTGTTGCAGCGTACCAGGAGCACCATAAGACTTGATGTGCCAATCCAAGTAGAACTTGCATACATCGCATAAAAATTGCGCGTGCTTCCCTTTTGAGTTTCTTAGCTCCAGGAGATCCTCATCTGCAAGCAGCAGGTTCAGTACCTCACATGACACATGGTGACTGAAATCAGAAGGGGTGACCAAATTAAATTTTTTTTTCATGGATTCAGGGAAGATCAATGACCTGTAAAGCTGACTTGCGTTGTGATGTTGAGGCCAACCACGTAGATGTTTGCCCCAGAAGTGAAGACTATATCGGCTGCCTCCGGGTCGTGGTGGATCTGCAAGGGTAAATGAAGACATTACGTTAGGCCCGGAAAATCAACGTTCATACTTCTGGTTGCACACTGATATGCATGATTGGCATTACATTTGCTTCAGCCGAAGGGGTGGCATTTCCAGCTGAAAAAAATGCTCCACCCAACACAACAATCTTCTTAACATTTTTCACAAAGGATGGATCCTTCTTGATGGCCTGCGAAATATTGTAGCATAATCACCACCATCAACAACCAATCATATATACTATAACTCTGAAAGTTCTCAAGCGTCAGAAATAACATACCAATGCTACGTTTGTCAGAGGACCCAAGGCAAGCACAGAGACCTCTCCAGGAAACTGCGAGACTTTATGCACCAAGAACTCAGCAGCACTTTCCTCAACTTTCTTGATAGTGGGGTTGGGAAGCTCTATATTCCCGAAGCCATGAGATCCATGAACAAAGTCGGCAACATCTGGCTTTCCTCCCTATTCAGAACCCAAAGATGTGAACCATTCCATGCCATGTAGCTGAATGAAATACCCAACTCAGGAGGCGATATCAAGGTAGCTTTCAATGGACTTGACTACAAATGATACAAACAACAGGCACTGCAGATTTGTGTGATACACGAATTTTTTCAGATTTGTCCTGGTTCCTGATTTCTTGGTTGAACTATATAAAACTTTTATTTTTAATGAAAAATTAATTATTGAACTGTAAACTCCATTTGACATTGACTGTCTAGTTCATTGACTCTTTCACGATGCCTTTGAACCTAGTGCCACCTGAAGCTACACATATGTTTCTCTGGTCCTACAACCATTCCTAAGATATGGAGGAACAAATTGCAAAGTAGGTAGTATGAGCAATACCTTGAGAGGCTCATGGCTGCCCTCTGCTACTGGAACCTCTGGATGGCCTGCCTTCTCGCACTGTTAGAATTGCAGATGAAGTAGAATTGAGTGTAAGTATAGATGAAGAAACGAAGTGGAAAAGGTGCATTTGTGATGAATATATATATCATCTAATACTACTTGCCAGGATCAAGGCGTTGCGTGTGGCGTGCTCCGTGGTGCAGTTGCCGAAAATGGTGGTGAGCCCTAGGATTTGCACGTCTGGCAACTGGAAAGCCATCATAATCGCAACGCTGTCATCTGAAATCAGAGCATGAATATGTTATTGCAAATTCCATGATGGCATCACAAAATTTTAAATGTTCGGAGGTTAATCTAAGGTGAATATGTGATGCTGGTCACTGGTCAGTGTCCAGGTGTGCAAATTAATTCGCCATGATGACATCACAAAAGTTTAAATGTTCGGAGGTTAATCTAAGGTAGTGCATATGTGATGCTGGTCACCTGTCAGTGTCCAGGCACGCAAATTCTGAAATTCTCCATGATAACAACACAAAGTTTAAATGTTTGTAGGTCAATCTAAGATGAATGAATATATAATGGTGGTCACTTGTCAGGGTCCAGCTCTGCAAATTCTCCTATAATTGGAGACCTAGCATCTTTTCAGAATACAGAATCAGGGAGAGTGACATGTTTGGTTCCTCTATCATGTACTCCTATATTGAATTAAAAAGAAAAAAGAAAAAGAATAGAATGTTTTTGATCCCGCAGACTTCAGTGGGGATCCTCCAAATTGTTGGAAATTATTAAGGAGGGATGAACACGTCCGATTAAGGACTATGATCTGATATTCATGGATTCCGATGGACCCCAACCCCATGGCAGAAAGTGCTACCAGACAAGTAATTTCGAAGCGGGAAGGAAAGGTGAAGGAGTTTTGCAACCCATCTCAAATGTTCAGTTAGTAGTTTCCTAGAAGGAGCAGAGGTGAGAGAATCCCCACGAAACAGAACTGGTTAGTTTCCTAGTTGGAGCAGAGTAGTGAAAATCCACTTTGGAATCAGGCGAGGTATGGCAACGAGCATCCACCTAGCACAAACTGAATCTGAACAAGTATATATATATATATATATAGCGCGCGAGGGAAGAGAGGAGAGAGTGCGCACCGATGCCGGGATCTGTGTCAATGATGAGCTTCATCTCCTCCCGCTCGCCGCTGCGGTGGATCTGCCCGTTGCCGGCCTCCATCTCAGACTCCGATGGTCTTCTTCCTCCCTCCTGTCGCGTCGATCTCGATCCGTTGAGGCAGGCAGCAGGACGACGACTAGAGTAGTACAGAAGCTAGGTAGGGGATTGGAGATGGTGGAGACGACAATGATTGATTGATCGAATCGATGTTCAGGGAGGAGGAAATGGATCGGCGGCTGTGTAGTCTCGCTTGTGTCGTGTACTCTGTCTCGCTCGATGGACAAGTAAGCGAGGCAAGGGCCAATTGGCCATGTGCTTGTGTCTTGGTGAATGAATGAAGATGCAGGTGATTGTGATGGCGACCGAACGAATGGCCGTCGTGCACTCTTGGCTCATGGTCGACTAGCCGTCGGATCAGCAGCCGCCAGACGCACGGACGGCTGATTGGAGATCGGGACGTGAGGCTCTCTCTTGGTGACGTGCACAGGTCCTACTCCACCGGCCCAGCCCCCGCGCGCCGGCCGGCCTCATGATACACCGTATTACTCCGTATATATTAAACAAATCACCGAGAAATAATGCCGGATGCCGCTTTTCGGTCTGTGCTATCAGACTATTCGTACTTGTTGTACTCTAAATTCATCTTCTAAAATTAATATTATGTCCTGATCATTGAGATTCTCTCCTCTATACTACTTTCTCTCACACTCATATATCTTCTATATATCTACTCTATATTCACTACCAATAGTAAAACATATAAGTTCGTAAATAAATTTTATCTAAATATATTAATGTGAGATCTTGTTTTAAAGGATTTATTGAAATGAATTTACTGGCGTAAACGAAATTTAATTTGTTTTTATTTTAGTTCGTGAGTTATAGTATTTTTAGTTCCCTAAAAAAGTGGTGGCACGTAACACGAGGAGCTGCGGACCCTCAAGTATATGCCGCACAGCCCTGTATCGTTCCCTGGCAGTAGCGTAGTTTCGGCTGCACTCTTGGATACCGGAGGCCTTTGACGTACCCGCTGCATGGATATTTACGGTATACGCCTACTGCAGATTCGCCTCCCAGTACGTGCTGCGGTCAGCCTCATCTCCGATCCTTTTTCCTTGCCAACAATGTCATGCGACATGCGCGGCTGTCGATTATCATCGCCGTCGCCACCGACGTACACCACATCAACCGCATGTGCGCCCACGTGCGTTAGTGCCTTCTTCCTTCCCCGACCCCCGACGTGTATCTCTACAACTAAAACCATACGGAAGACTATCGTCTACGTGCCCACAACCTCAGCCCCCCGCCCCCGACCCCCACAACCGCCCTCCCCCACGCCCGGGGTTCCCCAAAAACCGCTCCGGAACCCGGGTCTTTTACCGCGAACCCCCCAAACCGCCCACAACCGGTTTTTCGTCCGGTTTGAATTAAATTTCAAATTTGAATTTCAAAAATAAAAATTCTAAAAATTCTAAAAATATTCATGTTTATAGAGCGAATGGTAAAAAAAATTTTAAAATTTGGGATTTCGTTTGCTATTTTTTTTACTTTTAAGTTTAAAAAAAAAAAAGAAAAAAACCGGCCGGCCCTTAAGGGCCCAAAAGCCCCATTTCGCCAGGCGCCCCATACAAACGGGCAGAGGGCGTGGGGGGGGGGGGGCGTGGGCTCCCACAAACCCCCATCCCCCCTCCCTTCCCTTCCGCCCAGCGTGCGCGCTCCGCCTCTGCGCCTCGGTTACCGAAGGCCGGCGGGTTTACCGGGGGAAAGGGGTCGGAAACCGCCCCCCGTCGCCAGATCCGACCCCCCCGGGGTTTTACCGACCGAGCCACGGAACCACCGGATACAAGGAATTTTTTTTTTTGTTTTTTTCATTTCCTTGCATTTGATTTTTTTTAGTTGTAGGATTTATTAAACAAGCTCGGGATTGGGTTTTGGGGAATGGGAGAAAAATTTTTTTTTGGTTTTAAAGGTAGGTTTTATTAGGTTTTATTAGGAGTTAGGATTTGGTTTTTAGGTTTAGGTTTTGGGTTGGGATTTATTTTAGATGTATTAGTTTTGGGATTTGGGTTTTTTTTATATAGGATTGGGATTTAGGTAGGATTTGGTTTTTTAGGATTTAGTTTTATTTGCGGATGTTTGATGCATGTTTCGTTTTGTTTGTTTTGTCCTTTAGCAGGAAGACAATCCCGAAAGACGGGGTAGGGGAGCATGGTGAGAATCTTGCTCCCGTTGGAGATCAATTCTGCCGACACAAAAACCGGGGGGTGGTGTTTCCCCATTGAAGCAGCTTTTGGCTGCGCGGGAAGGTGATCCACGCAGCAAAGGTGCCCAAAGAAGTCGGGGTACTTTCAGCAGGAATCGACAAACAGGCAAAAACTATGACCGCTCCGGCAGGGGGTTGCACGAGAGGCTGCGCAGCGGGGCAACCACCCCCTTGACGATGCGAATACGAGCTTAGTTCCGGGCAGCCTTAATCAGTCCAGAGCAGAATATGAACCAAGAGGAGGTGCAGGGAGGGGAAACGTTTACGAGCATGGAGGTGGCAGGGGTAGTGTACGCTTCGCAGGGGGGCACCTTTGCAGAGAATGTTTCGGGGGCTGCTTCACAAGGGCAACCCCGCGGCGGTGGATGACTAAAATTTGGCACCCGGACGAGGGTGGACTAAAGCAACAAGGATTGATACAGGCCCAAGGACGCAGAGGGAAGGAACCGAAGGATGAAATTTGGAAAGCTTGGGAAATTTTTTCCCCATACTGCAGAAACCCCGGGAACGGGTGAAAACCCTACTTTGTTAGTGGGGTCAGGGAGACGCAAATGGGGTAAGTACAATACTGAGACCATGCATTACGTATATTTCTCTTTTCCAGATTCCTTACGATTGCAGTGAAGGCCCGCGTCACCCAGGAAAGGGGTTTAAAGATGGGAAGTACCTCACAAACGGGGCGGACTTGCAGAGCCGGAAAAGCAAAGTTTCAGGACAGGGCCCAGTTTGGGGGCACGGATGTTTATTGTGACGGGCCCGATAAGAATGAAACATCAATTTTTTTGACTATGCAATGCGTCAGGGGGTTCCCCCAAGTCATTGATGCGACTGGGAGAAGCCAAGATTCATCTTATTTGTTGGGGGGACATCCAAAATATTTTGCCTTCACAGCATTTTGTTTTCTCATTCCACTAAAATTTTTTGCCTACTTGTACAGCGATTCGCAGGGGTTGAGGAGATAGGTGCTGAGCATACGTTAATTGTCCGAACAACGGGCCCCAAATTCAAAAAGCAAAACAAGATTGAACGAGGGTATGAGCATATTTTTTTGGACACCCCCTTGCACACACCATAACTTGATGCTGAAGGACTTGGTCAAAGGCCCCGGGGCATGCAGGGAGACTCGTATGAAGCGCATTTTAACTTTGGGTGCACAAACCCTGGCCTTTAATGCAATGATGGGAAAACCATTGGGGGGTTGGTCAAATGAAATCCACTAGTTTGGGACCAAAATACATTTTTATGGAGAGCTTCCATGGAAGCGTGATCGTTTTATGGGGGTGGGTGGGATCTCCTGAGTTCTTGCAAGAGGTGGGAAAATCCAAGGAAGGACTTTAAAAGCTCACGCAAAAATTGTCTAGTATATAGTGGGGGATGGGCTTAAATACATCATCGATTTATGCACCAATTTATAGGTCCTTCGGTTCGCTGATCAAAATAAGCACCTAACCTGTTGACGTAGTTAAACTTTTTAAGAGTGAAAAAAGGGGATGGAGACCTTCTTTGGAACAAAAGCTCAACCAGCATGAGTAAAGGCTATCATGGATGACAGGGTTGCGGGCTGACTATACTATGGGCCCAGGTGCGATCACAAACCTTGTTAAAATATCAATCTCTACATATTGGGTATTTACCATAAAGCAAAATTTGTCGTGTATCATATGTTGCAGCTGTTGTCCCTTTAACCTAAGGCTGTATATCGTTACAAAACCAACTCCGCAAATGTTTGGTGGCCTCAGGAAGCATTAGGAAAATGACGGATGTGCATACCCGCTGTCTTGGCATAACAGGAGGCAGAAACATTCCGCCAACACCTGGGGAGTTTGGCACTGAGCTGGCCATGAAAATGGCCAAACGACCCCAATCAACCCCATGTAAGAGTAAATTTTGAACTCCTTTTTTTTGTCTTTTTGAGCCCCATACCTAACATAATGGGTTCCACTTGCACTCAGTGGTGGTTGCTGTTCGGCAGGCACACTCCAAATCTGCAAAAACTTACGTTTAGCTTGTTCACAATGTGTATCCTCTAGTGGATGCGAGCGCAAATGGGGTATATTTGCCCTTTGTGCACACGAAGGTTCGTAATCGCTTGTCCCAACAAAAAACTGAACAAGCTAGTGTATGTGAACTAACAACCTTCGCCTGCGATTTGCGGATACCTCCAGACCACCTAGGCGTGGGGGAAGAAGACTTCATTGACCATTCACGCAGATATCCTTTTAAAGATACGGGTAATCTGGTTCGAGACTGGATGGAGTATGGCAGATCCAACAAGGCTCCAGTTCTCGACGAAGAAGACGAAGAAACGGACATCCCTCTTCCGTCCCGTATTGTGAGGTACGTTGTTGTACTTATTAGCCACTAAAAAACCATACTTTTAATAATATGATTCATTCTTTGTGATGACAAAGATCAAGTGGACCCCGACGATCTTGGGGCCAAACATGATTGGGCCCGTAACATGTTGGGTGACACGCATCTTGGCAAAAGGAAATACCAATGGGACCTAGGGAGGAGGACCCCAAAAGCCAGAAACGAAAGGGAAAAGAGTGCAACAACATGTCCCCCCAAACGATGCTTCGACAGATGAAAGGCGAGGAGGGGGAGGAAAGTCCACGGTACTAGGAGTTCGATGACAGCAGCTCAACACATGACAGTGGAAACGGTGATAGTGGTGACGATGGCAAATGCAGCTCCGGTGGTGGGGGGGTGGTGGTGGGGCTGTGGTTCTGCAGTTGGTGGTGGTGGTAAATGGTCTTGGTATGCTGGTGGACTTTGTTTCAAAAAGGTATCAATTGCTACAGACATTTTTTTTTCTTGTCTATGACTATTGACTAGTACTAATTATGGTCGGGTGCAGGCGAGACGGACTCCACAAAATGCTACTCCCGGACCGCGACCATGGGCAGCCGGAACGCAGAGGGGAAACTTACGACCCGACGGACTGCTACGGCACGCCACAGTACTCCCTTCCTCGTACAAATGATACATCGTCCGGTGGTGGTTATCCTACCCCGTTCCTGACATCAAACACGCAAACCGCCACTAATGTCTACAGAATGGTAAGACCCGGATTTCTAAAAACATGTTAGTGCAGGAATGAGAGACCACAACTTATTGGACGGGCCAATCATGGATAGACTATAAGGCCAGCTCCAGACGCGCGGTATCGCTCTAATGCCACCGCGAAGTATGGAGCGTGGCGAAACGGGATCTTCCCTTATATTCTACGTCAGTGACCATGAAAGTTTGCATATCTACGACACAAGGTATTTCCATGGACATTTGTTGTTGCAACGATGAATTACGTTATTTTCCGTCGTGAATTTGTGACTAGTGCATCACTATGAATTTCGATGGGTTGTCCATTTGTGTCACACTATTTTCCCCTGAATTGTGTATTCTATTTACATCTTATGTGCAAAAAATCATGCAAAAAAATGGATTGTTTCAAGCAAAAAAAAAAGACTAACCCGGCGGTTTGGAGCGGTTACCGACCAAACCGGGCGGTAACCCCGGGCCCAAAAACCCACCGGGTTTCCGGCGCAAAAACCCTTTGAACTACGTCATTTGAATTTTAAATGCAAATCGTTCGGTTTGGGGCCGGTTTGGGCAAGTTACCGGCAAACCGCCGACCACCGATCCAAATCGGTAGGGTGAACCCTGCCCACACCCCGGGAACCGCCGCCCGCCTCGACGCTTCCAACTCGGCCCCCTCCACGCCCTCCTCCATCCCTACATCCCTCCTGCAACCACCAGCCCCAGCCCCACCCTCGCTCCAGCCGCACGCCGCGCCGCACGACGCCCTGCGCTGCTGCCGCCGCCCAGAAAAAAAGATGAGAAAAAAATGGAGGGCTCAGATCGAGGATCCTCAGGACCTTGCAGTCCTTCTCCAACGCCGTCGCGCAGTCGTCCCACCTCCCGCGGACTGCCGAGCGCCGCCCCGCCCGACTTTTGGGCGCCGAGTGCCGCCCCGGGCGCCAACTGCCGCCGCCACCCGGAGCGCCCCCGCCCAGACGAGCGCCACTCGGAGCGCCGCCGCCCGCCCAGCGCCACCTGGAGCCGGCCCCCGCCTGACGAACGCCTACCCGGAGCGCCCACCACCCCGTGCCGCCCCGCTCCGCTCCGCCCGACGGAACAGCCACCCGGCGCCCCCCCGACGGAGCTCCCGGCCTCCCCCCCAAACCATCCGGCGCACCTAGCCGGCCGCCCGAATGGATCAGCCACCCCTACGCCGCCCGAACGGTCAGCCAAGGTTGCATCTGTTGCCGCCCGATGGGTCAGCCACCCCTGCGCCGCCCGACGTCACCAAGTTGCATCTTTTTGGCCGGCGTCAATCAGGGGCTGCATTGGCCGCGCGACTGTCCCCTTTCTATACGACAACTCTGGTCGCACATCTCTTTAAATCCGATTCTACAGGTGAATTCGCATCATGCTTGCCATTTCAAACTTATTGAGTTCGCGTTGAGTTTGCCAGTCATGTGATCTTTTTATTCAATTGTCTAAATTTTTTGATTGACATATATTCAGACTCTTGTTCGCAGAGTCGAGCTCCCACACAAATAACATATGTTCAGAGTTTCTCTTAGCTTGAATTCGAAAGGAAAAAATCACTGCATGGTATATACTGCAATTGTGCTCTCAAGAAAAGAAAACTGTTAGTGGTATGAAATGTTATGACCCATTCTGTGATGGGTATTTGATATGTTTTTTATGTAATATTTGATATGTTTTAGCCCATGTTGTTTTTTAGTCCCTATTTGTTTGTCTTTGCAGAAAAAATAAGTCCCCCATAACTTAGTTATCCATTATGTGTATTATATTTTGTGCATTAACATTCTTCCAGTATGAAATCTTCAAATAATTGTGGACTGTTAGTCAGGCTGCCCACAAAAAGCCCATGTTATTTTTAGTCCCTATTTATTTGTCTTTGCAGAAAAGATGAGTGCCCCATAACTTAGTTATCCGTTATGTGTATTATAATTTGTGCATTAACAGTTAGCAAAGTGTAATTTCTTGTAGTATGAAATCTTCAAATAACTGTGGCCTAACAACACAGAAAAGAAAGGCTACCAAAATTATAAAATAATTATTTAATCACGTATCTATTCTGCCTAACGGCTTGTGGACTGCTTAATGCTTTCACTCATTACGTATGTTGTTGGCAAGGCCAATAAGAGATCAGACCAATAATAAGCTCATAGCTTTGTTGTGTGTTGTGGCCCTCAGGTAGTCAGGTTGTCTATTACTCAACCATGATTCTATGAACTCTCTACAACTAAAAAAAATCGAAGAGGGTTTACCTGGCAACTATGTGGTGGTGTAATAGGCAGTGATGAATGTGGTTTGGTTCTGAAACTACTAAAAGCAATTGTTCTAACTTTGCACATGAACATTCTTCTCTTTATTATTTTCTCAGTACTTACAGAAGGTCTGTTGACTGGCACTATTTTCTCAAAATTGTAATTATTTTGCGCTAAGTGATTAGCCTGAAGACAAAGTCTGGATTATGGGGACTCATAAATTGTTGCAATTGTATGTCAAGGTCTACAGGCGACATACAACTAACAAGGTTTACTTGCACTGCTGAGCGTCCAACAACAGCTGATTCGGCAGCGACGACATCTGGATGACAGGATCGCCGCTCCATTAGGTGTTGGTCTGTTGGGTGGTGGCCTAACGTTTGTAACGGCGCATCCTACCGATCGTATAAGTAACGCTCTGTAATCAGTTGACATCTATCGAATAACAGAATAGCTATTCCCTGGAACTTTGAAGCATATCCTCTGCTGTTTTTGTTGTTCCCAATCTGACTCTTGCTTATTCCCAAACTCAAATTCTATTCTAGTTATCTGTCCGAATCCTCGCAGATTCGTGACATTGTACAGAGTTCCAGCTGACTATTACATGATCAATTTTTTGAGAAAGCTTGTTAGCGGCAAATTTGAGAATTAATAAATCTGAAATATGTTGTTGCTAGATTTGATGAGAGTTGATTAAGGGTCTATTGGTGATTGGATGGTACAGGGAATGCGGCCAACTGTTGTATGAATTCAGTGATAGATGTACTATGTGAACAACTTCGCATTTAAGTAGCTAAGAAGCAAATTTAATTACTTGTTGTGTAGCCACAAGATATATGTCAATACTCATCTGATAGCAGTAATCCCTCTCATTCTCAGTGGCCAACCACAAAAATCACTTGATTTCCTAGAGCTTATTGCAAAAAAACAATTCATAGTTACTTGTATATTTACTTACAACACTTGACTTCTAAATCCAAGATAGATAATTTGCACCCCTTAAATGCCATCAACACAAGAAGAGTACTATAATTATGGAAACTAGAAAAAAAGCATCCAATCCAATATATGAGAAGGAAGACTTTTTAGAACTTTCTCATTGCACAATTCTTTAGAATTTTAAAAACAATCCAATGACAAACAACCAGGGTCATTAGTTACGTTAATGCTTGCAACATTGACAGGTAGATGGAGAAGTATTTGTGATTAAACATTAATCTATTGTTGTGTGTACTTAGATTAATATTTGATAAATGGATGCTTTTATTGATAAATGGATGTACCAAAGGGCGTTGAGCTCATATTGACAAGTAGTTTTCAATTAATCTCTATCTCTACTATTAATTTCACAGCAATGTTATCGTACCTTATTATTTGTATGCTTTTAGTATAAAATTGTCTTGTAGCAACGCACGGTCACTCACCTAGTGGAGTAAAAAAAATGGACGCATTCTTGATGTCAACTTGACCGGCTTAAGGGTAATCCACTATGGCTCACTCATGAGCTAGCTCATTTCTTTTTTCATTTTATTATAAAAAAGGAGAAAAACTTTTGATAAGAGCCTAACTAGTTAACTTTGCACATCATTGTAGAATTACTTAATTACTATCCACTGCATGGATGTGATCTCTAGACCATGGATTGCGTCATCAGTTTACTTACTGAGTAGATGTAACGAGTACAAAGTTTTGTACTGTACTTATCATAGAGGCTCTTATCTTATATACTCCCCTCCATTTTAAATTATTATAAAACAAATCTTAAAAAAATATCTTAAGTTTGATCAAATTTATATAATAATATCATAATATTTATGATATTAACTAAATATTATTAAATTTTTTATCAATTATATTTTTAAATGTTTATTTTTTTAATAATTTTAGTCAAACTTGAGATGTTTTAACTTTCTGAAATATCTCATAATTTGGAATGGAGAGAGCAAGAGATTTAAGTTACATTCACGCGGAGACACGGCACTGCCAAATTAAAGGTGGGGATAAGTTTGGTTAGGTAATGGTTGATCCCATCGCCAAGCGGACAACTCAAGACGGAGTCGTGAGACCTGCCTGAGACGGCAAGTTGCCACATGGGAATGTGGTCGTTGCCGACCGCCGCCTTTTCTAGCTAAGTGTGTGATCCATGCATCGACATCGGTCGTATTGATGCAATGACATAGCCAGAATCAAAGTTGCATGTTCTGACGTTATTCCACATGGCGTGGGTACATATCATCACTTCAGTCATGTGAACAGAGCGAAAGGGGTGACTTAAATTGACATACGTGTTTCCTGTTCGGATTAGAGCTTTCATCACGGACGGTTAGAAATATGTCGATTATTTTCTTACATTTAAAATAGTTAATAAGGATTTGTTTTGTAATCAACAATGAAGGGTTAGGTAGAGCTATTGTTTGGCATGACTCCAACTCTAGATAAAACAACTCCAGACAAAACTAGCTCACTTATGTATTTAGCTAGTGCAACAAGAGCTAACCTCTCATTTGTTGTGGGCAAACTTAGCCGATTTGTCTCAAAACTGGGAGATGTTCATTGGCATGCTCTTGAGAGGGTATTGCACTATCTAAAAGGGACTATGAGATATGATATTCACTATATAAGGTACCTAAGGGTATTGGAGGGTTATTGTGATGCAAATTGGATATCTAATGTTAATGAGATATACACCATAAGTGGATATGTG